>JBBPOK010000224.1:0-47445 GCA_038091415.1 Leccinum variicolor | reverse complement strand
ACAAACACAGAGATGAGGTCGATGGTCAAGGATTTCCCCCAAGCTCGGCGTCCTTCAAGTTCCTCTTCGGTGAGACCATGAAATAGCAGCAGCCCATATGTAGCGATGCTGAGTTAACTATTAGCTGACAAGTATTCTTTGGAAATGATAACAACATACAGTGAGCTGATGATGCCGATAACTTGCAGGTAGACATCGGCATAGTGAATGCTGAATGGGCCCGAGGCGCAGAGGACGTTGTATGATTCACAGATCATGCCTGCAATAGTAATCGCTTTGCTGTTGTTCAGCGCTCCCACTAGAAATGAGCCAAAGTCCTCAATCACCTGGCTGGATGATCACGTATTGCAAGACAGACCACTGCAGAGAGCTAAGATAATAATCATCAGTCAAAGTGACAAGGCCGCACCTTGACAGAGTGCATGAAGTAAAGCTAGGGAACAGCGAACAGAATAAGTATTGCGAGCGTGAGCATCAAAGCTCAGATTCACCTTCGTGGGGCGATATCTCCAGCAACAAAACTGTGGTAATAAGTCAGAGAACGTTGAACAAAGCAACGAACTAGAGTGAAATTACGGGAATCGGTAAACTTCTTTTGCCCTTGCGTTCGATGGCCTTCTCAGCACTGTGCCCGCTTGCGGAACCCGCTACATACTCGACCAAGAGCAACCTGGGAGAATCAGGGTGAATTACGGAAATGTAGTAGAACGTTGTATACTAACAAGAAAGCGCTCATTGCAATTGACTGGTACACTGCGAAATCATAGTCGGTCAGTCTATTTAATGCAGTATAGCCTCATGAACTCACCTGATTCCGTGAGGTCATAGTAAGTGTAACGACGGAAGTACCGGTACGAGAAGAAGGATATAATGGCGTAGACCGGTGGCATGTATATGATACGTAGACTAGCATAAAGGATCTCAGCCAGTCCAGTTGCATCATAAGCAAGGGTTTGACACTCACACTTGTCGTTGCTCATTAGGCTTGTGATAGTTGCTGGAGAGAATTTAATCTTATAGTAGACTCGGTAAATCGCCCAAAACTCACCGACAATGTTTCCAAACCGCAACGAGAGTGATGATGATCGTCTAAGAAATATGTTTCCGGTCCGCCTCAGATTAAGCGCGGATCATGACTTACAAGCACAGTGCATCCCCCGGCGATGGCCCAGCCAATCCTATGCTCATCCCAGTTCAAATTTCCGGAACTCCAGAATTCACTTTGATCGATGGCTTGAGTGTTCTCTGAAGGGCATGTCGGCGCCATGTGTGTCCTGTTACAGGCTTTAGCTGGCTGTCAGAAAAGGATTTACGGTCGAAGGACCGAGCTCACGTTGAAGACTCTTCCAAAGACCGGGTTCTACGAGCTGTAGAGTCCCAGCAACAAGTCTGCCACCTCTGCTGCCTTCAAATAGAGCGGCGCTAAATCGAAGAAGAAGAAGAAGAAAAAAAAAACAAGAAAAGGGGAGATGGGCAACGCATCCACCACATGCGTGATGGCCGTTATATTACTGAAGGCATGCCATCCACGCAGCACGGCGCAAGCATATAATCCTGTATTGAGCGCCAGGGTTTGATCACGGCTGTACTGTGTACGTGAGAAGCTTACAGCAATGGGCGCTTGGAACCATCCATTCACCGACCAAGGTTTCACTGGATGACTCGGGAGCCACACTGCTGCCACAGTGCCAATAAACCGTAATGAGCGTTCCAAAGTCTTGGTTCTCTACCGCACCAATTTCGGTGTCGGGATCGTCTCTAGTCCGTATCTTCCATTGCGGTCCCGGCAATGGCCGCAGCGGCGGTGATGATGGGCGAAGCGCCAGGCTCGGGGTCGATGAATTCTTTGTTTACCAAATCAGATAGCCATGATGCATGATGGGTTCCTTCGCAAATCAATGGAAACGGTACATCCTCCAGTGCCAATCATTCCTTGTGCCACGGGAAGGCTGAGCTGGACAGACTGCATCGGTGTCAGCTAATTGGGAGATACAATCAGGTGGGCCTGGGCTATCCTCGATATCCAGCATCTCGATGCTTGATGCAGGGCCGAGCATTCCTTACTCAGGAATTCCCCAATGAGTATATATAACTTGCATTTTCACATCACACGAGACATACCGATCACCGAGTTCTGACTGCATCACGACAAGGATGGAAGTTCCGATGATCTCGTTCCATTCTTGCTCATACAATGTGTATGCACCTACGATAAAAAACACCAGTCTGTGTCGCAGAATGCCATCAGCAGCGAGCAGAGATACAGAGTGTCAGTCTCACCTCACAAGGTATCTCATGGTCCCGTGCTCTCCCTATCCTTGTCCATACGAATTTTCTCCACGTACACGAATGTGAGTACAATGAGGTCGAGCATAGGCGCCACATCTGGATCGATCTCTAAACGAGGCTTTTGCTTCGGACGAACTATCCTCAGCGAACCCCTGTGGTATCGAGCGACCTCGGTTCGGATTGCATCGTCCCGTGATAACTAGATCAATAAATGTCGGTATCAATAAAGCTGATTGAGTCGGCGCACGCACCACTACTATTCCATCAAACGCATGTCCCACCTGTATGAACATCCATCCGGCCCGGTAAACGTGCGCTTCCTATATAGGATGATGAGTCCCAAAGCATACATCGATGGCGCGACGAACCGTCTCATTATGCCATGAGAAGGAAGGAAATTGTTAGATCGCATGTTCCTTCCGTTCAAACGGAAAATCGACGATCCGATCATGTGCCACTCGATTTGGCCGATTGCGTCGAACTGGTCGCGCATATCCATGGGGTCGTCGTTTGGCCTGATCTTGTACAACGTCGTCGTCCCCATACCGACTTGGTATGGATGGGTTGTTTTGTATAGCACTTGACCGCTTTCGTGGGTGAGTACGGCGTTGCGCACGGACTGGGAGGACAGCGTAAGCTGCATCGAGGGTGTTCAAGTTGGATTTGTTTAGGTGAAGAAGTTCTGAATTGGTTCGTCGATTGCACTCTCTGATATAAGTTCGCAGGACGAGCTCGTTCTTCGTTAGATTTCTACACAGAGGCGCGGTCCCTCGCTAAGGGGCAATGACCGCTAAAACAGTACCCCCTTTCTAAATCCGTTTCCGCGGTGGGCTCATCCACAGATTCGTATGTCATGTCAAAAGGTACCTGCGCCTGACTCCTTTACAATGGACTTGTTCGGTCATCAAATGTCGTTCCGGCCTATTTTCTGCCCTCCGACACTGGAGAGCAACCAGTTGGGTCAAATGGGCGGGTGGAGGAGCAGAGCGCCACCAACAGATGACGGACAAGTGCAAATGCCATCCGCTGACAGATAGCCGCCTGCTGCTCGGTTCCTAACCACACACAGATGTGACGCTCTGGAGATGATCGGGAGGAGCCTGGGGCCGAGGCATGTCGACTCGGAGATACATACAGGTGCATGCCAACCACATTCCTGCTCCGGTTCAGGTCATCCTTGTCCGTACGATGAGGGAAATGGTTGTTGCGGATGTTGTTTCGTTCTCGCCCGTAAAAGCTATATGTATGAACCCACAGTAAAGCGTGGCTTAATATACACACCAGCAGTGAGTAGAAATTCGCGGAAACAGCGTACGTCGATCTCACAAGAGGTAAAACATCCCATGCTCCGTTGTTCTCCTCGCAAATCTTGTCTATGAGGATATTCTCCGAGTACACAAAGGTGAGGGAGGGCGTGTTCCATGTCCGGATCGATCTCTAGGCTTTCGCTTTGGTCCGACTGTCCCCACCAAGTCCCAGCGAACTATGAGCAACCTTGGTTCGAATTTTATCGTCCCGTGACAACTAGGTCTGTTGACGAAATAAGTTGGGTGCACGCACCACTAAACAACAAATACCTCAGCGCCTTATTCTTTATCGGTTTCCTGATTGTGGACCGCAGTGAATTTGTTGTCAGCATTTTTGGTGATATGATGGTGGCGTTTGACATGACTACGAGTCTGCAAGTCTCGCACGCTCCGCGACTAAACTGACAATGTCGGCAGAGCAACCACCCTCTGCCTTCACCGCCTCTGGAGAAGACGCGATCGCGCGCTCGATCGACACCACGTCCGGCGTGTCCGCACAACGCTCAGAATCGTCGGACGTCGACGAGTTTTACGAGATCAAACGGATAGCGGAGATCGTCCGCGAAGGAAACTACAAACGGGTCAGCCCACCATTGTTGAATCACCTTCCATCATTGTTGAACACGATACACAGGTCGCGCTTCAGTTCCCGGACGAACTCTTGCATGACGCCGTTCCGATCTATCGCTCACTCAAACGGAGCGTCGGTGACGGACACGACCTGTACGTTTTGGCAGACACGTCTTACGGCAAGTGAGAACACACGTCCACGTCTTGCGACCGCCTCCGACTACTCAACATAGTTGTTGCGTCGATGAGGTTGCTGCTCAGCATGTCGATGCTGACCTTATAGTTCACTATGGCCATGCTTGCATGAGCAAGTGGGTTCTCTTACTACCCTGTGGGACCGGTGTTGACGACTGCCATAACAGAACATCTCGACTGCCCGTCGTCTACGTCTTTGGCCGCAAACCAATAGACGTCGATGATTGCGTCCAGGAGCTCAGCAAGATCCTCACAACGCTGCCCGACACGGGTGAAACGGTGACAAGGTCTGTTCTCGTTCGACACGATGTCGGCTATTCGTATCGAATGGGTGCGTTACGAGATTTCCTCGTGAACAAATGTTGATGGTAGAGTTTATAGGGGACATCGTGAAACTCCTGCGAGAGAGAACTGAGTTATCCGTCTTGTATCACGAGATACCTACCTGGGTCGACCCGACGCCAGCACCGGACTCCTCGACGCCCGAAAACGAAGCTGATCAATCTACATCGTTGAATGGAGATTACAAGATCGAGGAGGCCCCAATCATCCTATACATTGGCGAAGAAAGCCTTACACTTACGAACCTGCTGATGACACACTCCTCAAGTCGGGTGAGTCTGCTTGGCCGATGGTTTAAATGCTAGCTCGTGACATCAACTAACAGGTTTACTCGTACAATCCGATCGCGAAATCCTCCAGACTAGAGTCGGAACGAACAAACAAACTGCTCATGCGGCGTTTCGCTGCTGTCCAAAAGGCGCGCGACGCTGACGTGTTCGGCATCCTCGTTGGCACGCTTGGTGTCGGTCAGTGCTTGTATCCGATATAGTCACCATCTTGATGACAACCAACAGCGTCTTATTTACCTGTCATCTCCCACCTTCGCAAGATTCTCGCGAAAGCACGAAAGAAGAGCTACACGATCAGCGTCGGCAAGCTGAACCCCGCAAAACTGGGAAACTTTATGGAAATCGAGTGTTTCGTTTTGGCGGCCTGTCCAGAGAATAGTGTCATCGAGTCGAAAGTGCGTGCATCGGTCTCCGTCCATGGCAGACAGCTTATCCCGAGATATTCTATACAGGAGTTTTATCGACCGATCGTCACGCCTTACGAGTTGGAAGTCGCGCTTCAAGCTGAGGGCACATGGAGCGGCCGCTATGTATTAGATTTCGGACGGCTGCTTGCTGAATATGGTTGTTAGTATTCTTGTTCCTGGATGACTATACGCGCTGACCCTAATCACTCTGGAAAGCTGGCCAGGACTGTGTAAACGAGGAACAAGACCGGGATCCGGACCAACCTACATTCTCCCTCGTGACCGGAAAATACCGCCACAGCAGACGTTTTGGAGGTAGGATACAGATATGATTACTCCCGAATACATGGTTCTCCGATCTAATCGTTTCGCCCTCGCTTGCAGCCCCTGAACCCTCTGACGACGGCGACATGTCATCACCAAACGCGATGGTTTTACGGAACCAAGACGGAACAATGACAGTGCTCCCGGAAAGTGCCGCAGGTACGTTCGCGTCGCGCGGCGCACACAAAGCAAGTGAACTGACCCGGCGTTCTCCCCGTCCATTGTCTGTATCGTGACATAGCGCTGTACCTGCAATCTCGATCCTTCCGTGGTCTAGAAGCGAGAGTAGGCGAGGATGTGCCGAGCGTGCTGGAACAGGGGCGTAGTGGGATCGCTCGGGGGTACACGAACGATCGCCCGACCGGGGATGATTGATACAAGTGCTCTGTTCCGGTTTCGAATGCAATGAATAAGGCCGCGAGTATAACATCTGCACGTTGCCGTCGCGTGATTGGATCTTTACTCCACCGACCGCCATGGTAGCCCCAGAGAACGAAACATCGTTTCCTCGGATATACCGCTTTCCGAGCTCAGCTGTCGTCAGGCGACACGTTAGCGCTGCAAAACAAAGCAGAAGTCCTCGAGTCTTGCACGCGGTGGACTTTTGACATACAGTCCGATGTTGCCGAAATATAGCCAATGCTTATCATCACTCTTGGATGTTCGTCACAAAGGCGTCGTCAGATACAGAGTGCAACCCGTTCAGAAAGAAAGAACGCCACAAAGAACAACTCGTCGAGTTTATAACGAGAGATCACCACCATCGCGTACGATTCGAGCGTTCTTCCCATCCAACCCTAAGCCTGAGGACACCGCCATACTACCCACTGACGCGCTCGACCAATATTTCTGTGACAAAGTTCGATCGTTCATAGTGAACGGCACGCGCAGGATCTCCTGGCTGCGCTGGAGAGCGTCATCCTGTGAGCCACACACAGGACGAGCGAGCCACCCGCCCGAGTACGTCGCTTTCGTCAACACACGCACGGTCTGAATCCCGCTGACGTTCATCTCCATCGAGAAAGCTCGCGCAGCTCAGGTGAGGATGATCTGCTTTCGGAAAAGAGTACAGGATGGGATGGGGGGTGAAGCAGCGAGCAAAGATACGTTGACTATGTCGAGCTCACTTTTTCCTTTTGTCCTCCACGCCCATCACGTCCTCGTTCTCGGTTGACGAGGACGAAAGAGTTCCGACCTGAAGATGGAAGGATACAATCCTCGGACGTGATGAGAGGGGTGAAAGGTACGTTGTTTGCTATGTGCGGCCCGGGTGCGTCCGATCCTGTCAGTCACTATGACGCTGGATGTTTTCTGGAAAAGCTCCCACCAACGTCCAAGTGTAAAATGTTGTGGACGCCATGTTTCCTAGGTGCCGGTGGTGGTGACGACGAGAAGCTCCCAGGCCCGGGAGACAATAGCGGCGGTGCGTGGAACAATTACGTTTAGCTGTGACTACTGAGTGTAACATCCACAGACAGCTGCGCGTCGAAGAACACACTGGAAGAAACACAGACAGCGCTTGAGCCCGAGATCAATGCAAGGTCGGCATTTTCCATGATACGTCACATCTCCTGCTTAGCCCAAACCGCTTTGGCCAGCACGCCCCATTGTACCCGAGATTATGAAACCACACGCCGTCCAAGCGCATCCCGGTAAAGCTGTGGACCAAAGCGTTGTGGGTCCACAGTAGTGGGCAGATATAAGGATGGCTTGTGTTCCGCACACGGAGTCCCACCTTTCCATCATCCCCTCGATAAGTCGGAACTCCTGATTTCCTTGATCTCAATCCATCACACACACTCATCTACCCAATCATCCAATCTATCATGGCGAGCGCGGACCAGATTACGGACATGGTCGCGCTCTTACTCTTCCAGAATATCAAAGAAGGCATGCAGAACGGGCGGGTCACCAACCTGGACGCTGCCAAGAACGAAGTCGATTCCGCGATGGCTGAGCTCAATCGCAGGCGCCTCCCAGAAGAACGTGCATACTTCAACGTCGAACTCGTAGCGTACGTTTGTCTTTTCCTCTCTTCGCACCTCCTCCACGTCGGCTGACGTCCGTTGCAGACAGCTCCTCCTAGAACTCGGTTCCATGCGAGAGAAAGTCACCAAGTGCGAGGCTCAGCTTGCCGACTTTGAGAATCAGGCCAAGCTCATCAAAGAAGATACTACACAACTCGTCGCCCGCGCGGAGGCGTGCACCTTGTTGGCGCAACAGCAACAGAAGGAGAACATCAAGGTCCTCGCTGCTATGGAGGACGCGAAAGCTAGCGCGCCCACCATTCTGCTGCCCCACTGCGCCGCCCCCGCACCGTCTCCCATCGACCCCATCTTACGTGCTGCGCCTTCCAGGACCGCCGTCGTCTCTTTCCCCGGTGGTCCGCGAACCATTACCATCCATCCTCCCCACAGTCCAAACCATCAGTCAGTCATCCGTGATGAAACTGGGGACGTCATCATCGACTTTAGGCGCGCCAAGCCGTTGCGTCGCGAAGGTGCTTTCAGAGGTGCGCTCGAAGACATCAACTGGCACGAGATCACGCGCGTTCGTGGCCGTGCACCCGAGGTTTCGGGTGTTCGTGCACCCATCCCACCTGTCCCTCGCTGGCCCGATCGTGCTCAGCCATCTGCTAGTGGTCCCCCCACTTCTCGCACCCCGGCCGAGATCATCTCCAGGCAGCGCCAGTTGTCGACTTCTTTGAAAACAGATTCGTTCAAGCGAATCATAGCCCCGGAGTATCTCGCGGACAGAAATACTCCTTCCCAATCCTCCAACGGATCATCTTCCACCACTCCAAGGGCTTCCCAGGATTCGCAGAGCTCTTCGAGCGGCAAGCAGGATGTCTTCCTGACCCCGCTCTCCACTCCCCCTTCCCCATCTGCCGGACGAGGCAAGAAGCGCACTCGGGATGACGAAGAAGATGGCGACGTGCTCTTGGCTGCTAACGTTCGCGACGAAGGTTCACGGCGGATTAACCAGCAAACGGTTGGCAAAGAGCCCACGACGCCCTCTCCTGTCAAGCGCGAAGAGTCGCACTCGCCCGAAGGACCTGCGAAACGCAAGAAGCTTTGTTCGTCAACGCCATCAGAGGCCTTGCAGCCGTCCGGTTCTGGGCTCCTCACGCGTACCCGCAGCATGCTTGACGTCACGCAGATGATTTGAGTTCCCCCAAAACGGGCGCTCATGGCACTTTTCCCGATCACGCACTTTTCCGTTTCTTCTTTCATTATTTTTATCTACCGCGTGTATCACTAGAGAACGACCGTTTGCTTGAGCTTCTGGGAAATGAGCGGATGTATTTTTTTTCGTGTGTTGTGATCAAACGTGCTAGTCTTGTGGTTGTTTTCCTTTTTTTTTTTCCTTTCCGGTACGATAGTGTACAATAATCCATATCTCATTGTCCTGCAAGATGTTGGATCTAGTTTACGGCGCCCGAGGCTACATTGTTAAATTTAATCAACCAAAGATCTCCGGAATCAAGGGTCAATAGTGTTTTCCCAACCAGAATCATCAACATCCACCAAATTAGACCTCGGATCCCACCAGAGCCATGGCAGCAACGCCAGCCAGAAGGCTGAACAGCGCAAGCGCCTGCCTCCGGGCGCTGCTCCGCCACAAGAGTGGATCCATCACGAAATCGCCAGCGAGCATCTCAACGCACGCAGCGTACGTGAGCATACCTGCCGAGACCGCAGACATGATTCCCTGTGTTAGACGCACGTGCGCTGTGAGTGTGAAAACGATGTGCAACGTGCGAGGTTCCCGTCAGCTCCGGGATGATCGAACGTGGAAGGGGAGACGCACCCATGTCATCGTTGTACTCGAATACGAGCATGCCGAGCAGGATCCCAGCGGGAGCGGTTATGGCAAAGAGACATGCGAGGACGGGTTTGAGGATGTTGAGGTATGTGAATTTGTCCTCCTCCCGAGGCGAAGGGAGGGAGGATATTCTGATACCCAAGGAAAGTCCCTCGAAGAGCTGGTGGAATATCACGGCGATCAAAAGGGAAGCTGGGTAAGCGTCGCGTGTGAGCAACGAATGGGAGGAATGATCGACGATGTGACGCACTAAAGTCTGGACCTGACGTTATCGACAGGGTCAAACCGATGACTAGCGAGTGAATCATGATGCCTAATTGCAATACCTTTGACCCGTGTCAGTGGTGAGAAAATAAGCGAGTCAAAGGTAAAGGTGAGGACTCACGAGAATCCCGACGATCTGCTTATTTCCGCTAGTCTTATCTTCGTGTCCATCATGATGGTGTCCGTGGGTATTTGTGACGTCTTCGACACCGTGGTGATGGTGATTATGGGAAGATTCGCTGTGGTTTACGTGACCCGCACCGGTCGGTAAACGCTGCGCACATCCCCCTGGGCCATACATTGTCAAAGGTCGATTGCGTTCATGGTGCGCCTCGTGCAAGTCACGCGATTCGTGTCTGTGATGACCATCAAAAAACGCTAATGCGACACCACCCACGGACTCGTGCGTATGAATACGGTGGTGAACGGCACCATACGAGGGCTCCGGGCCATTATGAACATGGGTTGGTGTGCAATGAGAATTTATTTCCCTTAGTAGCGGTGTTTGCTCTGGATCAGAGCGATCTACGATGGTGATTTTTGGTAAAGGTGGTGAGCATTCTAAATCGGAAGGGGTGTCGTCTCTAGGAGTCGGTAAGACTGGCGAGGGCTGCGTTGGCAAACTACATGACTGTAGTCGGTCGACATAAGAGGTCGATACGTCTGCACCTCCACTTTAATCAAGCTCGGAAGAACTAGGCAGAGAGAACACTTGCATTCGACGAGAAATATGGCCAATAGAGAACATAATCTGGAGGGCTGTGAGTGTGCTTTATTGGAGATGATCGAAGAACACGAACACAATAAGGCCAACATGCTTTCCAAGATTCCAGCGAGCTAGCACTTCAGGGCTTCTCAGCGCCTCGAACGAGTCCTGCAGCAAATGCACAAATGCTGTGGATAGGATGACACCTGGTTGATATGTTATCGGTCAGAACCACGAAGACGACGGATTCTGTACAGCAACGAACCCGTTCCAAAGTGCTTCCCGATAAAGAATATGATGCGGGGGATGCGAAGAAACGAAATGCGTTTCGAGAGAGTTGGGAACGACGCAGCTGACGTATGTAGATAAGTAGCGAGCTCAAAAGGGCTACGATCAGCTGTGCCTCACCCAAGAGGGAAACCACGAAAATGAATAACGTGGCAACTATGCGCGCGTAGAATACATCGGTCTCTGATTCCATCAGGGCAGACCAGAAGGTGGTGATATCTATAACATGAGATCAGATACCTCTCTGAAAGCATCTACTGCAAACATACCTAGGTTGGCAGCAGTGATTGAGACAATCTGAGGTTGCGATGGCCAGGTTAACCGTGGCAATGGTGTGTTTATCGCCGGGCGTGTAGACGATGTCATGGGCATTCTTTTCGGGGTTACGCAGGGTCTATGACCAAATATACCCCAGCCAGGCTATAAATTTGGAATAACCTAGTTGAGGAAGTTGGTGAAATGAAGGTCAAGGGAGGTTTGACTATAAGGCAGACCCAGACGAGTACCGCGCCAGTCATATATGAATTAGGTAATCTCTAGGCGCCCGATTAATTAACTTACGTTATGGCCACTGGCCACTTCAAGTCCTCTGTCTTAGCACATTAGTAGCATTTCAATTCGCACCCACCCATTCTCAGCTCACGGCCAGACGTTCGCCCAACTCACACTCGACACGAGCTACGTACGCCGTTCGTTGCCCAAGTTCCAACCGGAATGGTCACATCTCTCTCACGCACAGATTGCGGATTAGTACTATGTACTGTATTCGACGGTGACGGTGCCAAACAGAGGCACTGAGTGAACCTATTCGAGTGATTCTTCGTATGACAGAACTATGACCACCACTTTTAAAAATTATGATGCTTCTGTACCTGCCAACACGTCCGGCCAACAACGTCCGGTCAACGACCAGGAGGGTACCCGCAATTTACATAAGGGTACGTACATACTAGATACGCATGGACGGATCTAGTCTCCCGCAGGCAATGCTGCCCTTACCAGATAGGAAGTACGATGGATTTCTTTGCCATGGCGTGATTTCAATACACAACTCGAGCTGGCTGAACATTTTTCTGACCTGAAACTATATATATGAGACATGGTGGATTTGTTCGAATACCTAGCCCTGTTGGGTCGTCAACATGTCTCCTACCCACCAGCTGAGCGAGCGCACTAATCGAGTCGTCCGAGTCGTTCTGTCCGATATCCAAAAAATTGATAATGATCCCCATTCATCAACTTGAATTGGTCCAACTCCCGTGGATTGTAAAGAAATCCGACCTCTGGGGCTTCCGTGCATGCATACCAACCAGAAAGTATATCTGTGTTGGGACCAAAGTACCATTGGGCCTCTATGGAAACTGTCAAAGGAGGTATACAAGACACGCAGATCGTAAGGGGATAGATGACACAAAGGCACCGCTTGAAATACCAGCGATAGAACGCAAGTTCGGCCAAACGTGACTGCACCAACACCTAGACCAGTAAATGGGCGACCAAGACTGCGTATTTCTGACGCACGATCTGGGTCTGGTAAAAGGTTGGGCTATTCACGGGCTCAGACTCAGATATGCATCCAACAACTTGGACAATCATCGAGCCTGGCAACTCCGAACTTCCTCTACTCCCTCTAGATGCGGAATGGATACAGTCCACCACCATGTCATCGTCATCGTCATCGGCCCCGTCCCCCCCGCCCCCAAACCCTTTGTTTGGGGCACTTCGACTCCCGTTTCACCATGATCGCGCAGGATTTACACGGGGTAAGAATTAAGAGGGCTGGGATGGTAGAATCGGGGTTACTGAGCTTGGAAGTAACCGTTGCATGTAGTAATAAGTAAGTATTGTAGGTGTCTGTGCTCGGACTCGAGTTTGGGCAAGCATTTCGGTAGAGAAGCACTGTTAGCTAATCAATTCCCACGAAAATCGCTTCGCAGACTCGGAGAGCGGAACAGAACACGGCCCGAGCCGGCCTTGTGACCATGTCGCTCCTCGTCCTCTCCGCACAAGACGTCGACGCAGTTGTATCCGAGTTACGATCAGGTGATCTTGAGACGCTCATGGCATCCGTGTTCCACAGGCTCTCTTCTGGGTCAGACTATGCGTCCCCGCACAGAACGCCCATTTCCATGGCTAGACACACGGCGCTGTTCATGCCCTCTTGTGTACCAGACATCGCAACAACTATGAAAGTAGTTTCTATTCCAACCACCCGAGGAGCCCGAGAAGGGCTTCCTGCCTCCACCATCGTTCTAGATGAGGTTACTGGCTGCGTCAAGGCAATCGTGAATGCCACTATCTTGACGGCCCTCCGAACAGCTGCTGGTACGATTACAAGTGCGAGTAGGACTTCAGGTGGCTAAACAATACCAGGTTCTGTTCTTGCCACGCGCCTCTTGATCACCAAGGCTCCAAAGACCTTGGTTGCATTCGGTGCTGGAAATCAAATCAAAGCACACGTCGATCTACTCCTACGCGCATTCACATCATTCGAGTCTTGCACCATCGTCAATCGCACGGATAACGCCCGTCTACGCGATCTCTTGTCGTCTCTCCGACAATCACGTCCTTCCGTCACTTTCAATACACTCACATTGGATGACGAACGTTTGAAGGACGTAGTATGGAGCGCAGACGTTATCTGTACGGCTACCTCGTCCCATGGACCACTTTTCCCATCGGAGTGGGTCTCCGCTGGCACCCATCTGAACCTGGTGGGGAGTTTCACTCCGGACATGCACGAGGTCGATTCGAGGCTCATTCATCGGGCATGGAAAGTTGTAGTAGATTCCAGAGATGCCTGCGCCATCGAGGCCGGAGAACTTATCGCCGCAGGAAAGACAGCGGATCCAAAGGGAAGTTTGATCGAGCTCGGCGAGTTGGTGAAGAAGAGTGGGGATGATGGGAAATTCGTGCCCGTTAAGTTGCCGGAAGAATTCAGAGCCATGGCGGACGGAGTGACCATATTCAAGTCCGTAGGGATTGGGATCCAGGATGTGGCCATCGCAAGTCTGGTCCTGTCCCACGCAGAGCGTATGGGCTGTGGAATACGAATCGAGAATTATCATGCGTGAAAAAGGGAAACTTGTCGTCGTGATAATTGTCTATGATCGTGGTAAGTAGTATGCGCAGCTTGATTGGGAAGTAGTAACCAAGAACTTTCCCCTCCTAGTATAAAGACTACTACACAGTATGCAATTCTCTACGTTGAAACGTTGACCCCTGTTTTTCATCCCTTTCTTCAAGAATCCAGCAAAATCGGAAAAGAAGTGGAATAGGTAGGTATAGTTATCTAGCTATCTCTATAAAATAATGGAATTTCTATGCAAGTAGCATCAGTTTTTGGTGCTCATGGCCCATGATGGCATATGTCGTTGTAGACAGTCAATGCCCTATACAAGCCAGAGGGAGAAGAAAATCATAAATAAAAAGAAAGGACCTTGACCCAGAATGCGACTTATCCATCTCACACCGGGAAATCATTCACCTCGACCTTTGTCGTGAGCTCTACACCCTTCCCACCGCCTTCATTCGATTTTTCTTCGTCCGACCCAGACGCCCTCGCAGTCCCATCTTTGTCAGTAATGCCATCACCATTACCACATTCAGGAATGGTGGGTTGCGGCCCGTGGTCCGTCCGCCTCTGGTAAAAGTACAACAGCGACAGGATCTCGAGCGCCGTGATCCCAAGCAGAAACCAGAACGCGGCAGCGCGCCCTTGGTAATTCGTCTGACCGCCGTGCGTAACCTCGACGGCCGATTGGATCGAGCTGAGAGCCGCGAGACCGACGGCGGAGCCGGATTCCAGGGCGCCGTTGAAGATGGCGCCAACCGTGCCTGCCATTGAGGCTGGTGCGGCCTGGAAGATAGCAATGCTGCGGAAAAAGAACGCTCATCAGAACGCAAAACGCGCGTCAAGTA
Source organism: Leccinum variicolor (assembly GCA_038091415.1). Classification (NCBI taxonomy): domain Eukaryota; kingdom Fungi; phylum Basidiomycota; class Agaricomycetes; order Boletales; family Boletaceae; genus Leccinum; species Leccinum variicolor. The sequence goes on along the minus strand of JBBPOK010000224.1, from coordinate 32,717 downwards.
GGGTGCGTGATGAGACTTACTTTGTATGGGTGTATATCAGCATGGCGCCTGCACTCCCGATAGAGAAGGCGGGGAATATGTAAGGCCAGTAGTAATCTGGCCGACCGCCGCCCAAGGCGATTAGCACGGTGGCCACAAACGTCATCGAAAGACCAATGAGAATGATCCATTTAGAGCTGTATACTCTAGACAGAGAACCTGTGAAGCTCATCGCGAATGCAGTAACGCCTATCGGGATCCTACAAAAATATTATTATTAGACACGACGATTTATACCTTTGGAACGGAGGATGCTCACATGTGGGTTACAGTCGAGATAGATGTCCATTGGAAAATATCCTGCCATAAATTCGTGAAAGTTAAGAAGATGGCGCTCCACCAGAAAAATGGAAACAACGCTGCTCCAAAGAGAACAGAGAAGTTGGTGTAGAACCACGTTCTGGGAGGTCTACGCCGAGGAAACGTGAGTTGACGGACACGAACGAGACACTCCGTAACGTACATTGCAGCCTTGTCGATAGGGATCAATGTTTCCCAATAGAAGAACCCAATGGTGAGCGCGATCGAAATGATCAACGGAGCAAGTACTCCTGCGGAGGTCCAGCCGTCCACTGATGCAGACGTCACTGCATAGATGAAAAGAATGAGCGCGACTAACAGCAGTATATTAGTATGCAGGCATAACTATGATTTTACGAGCATGCGGGCATACCGGTCAAAATAGAAATCCCGATCAGATCAAGACTCTTCCATTTGGCACCGCTTATAGGCTCATCTCTAGGCTTTGCGATTTCCGGGGGGATGACGAGCAGGGAACAGAACGCGACCAGACTGGAGACGATCGCAACGAACCAAAAGACCCAGTGGTACGAAGCGTATTCAACGAGAGCCGCTCCAATGAAGAGCCCGAGCACTACACGCGTTATGTTGTCGTTTAAAAAGTCGAGGAGAACGCCAACACTCACCGTTCGCAACTGCGCCGCAACCTCCAAACAAGCCGATCGCCCGAGCTTGCTCAAGAGGGTCCGGGAAAACGCGTACCAAGAGTGCCAGGGCGGATGGTATCGTCATCGCAGCCGCTGTAGTTTATATCAGTACGCGCAACGACCCAGTGCCCATATTTACTCCTTACCGATGCCCATTAGCGCTCTTAAAATGATGATCGCAATCTTGTCGTCCACAAAACCAGCTCCTACGGAAAGAACTCCCAGAAAAGAAACGCCTGCGATGAAGGTAGTTTCTATCGCGAATTGAACAGACTGCCTTGAGAAACATTGGTGATGCGCTCACTTGGATTGTAGACATCACTTATTCGTCCGCTCTTTGAACTGGATTAGAACAGGTCACGAACAGCTTAGAACAGAAACAGAACATACGATCAAGAGAAAGGAAGCAAAGGTGAGTTGGAAAGCGCTGATGATCCAAACGGACTGACTCTGCGTGATACCCATAGAAATCTCGAGGGTAGGTAACGCAGGATAAAGTGCAGAATTATTGAAAGAGTCCAAGAATTGTGCACAACAGAACATCAGTAACAATACCAGCTTTCGTACCAACGAAAGCCGCTTTGGATGACTATCAACAAGTGTCTCGGCAGGAGAAACTGAGCTAGGCGGCGTCATGATGCTAGTAACCAGAAGGTGGAGAGACTGCGGGCAGACGAGCGGGCCTACGTGAGGCTGAAAATTTCGCTTCCCCATTGGAAAGCTGGTCACGCACCTTTATACGGATGATCCATCTATTGATCAGCAGATTTATTTACAGATGAATCTGCGCAAGAGAATTCGAGGACTGCAGGAGGAAGAAACATGCTCGTAGAGCACGGGGCGACAGTAGTTTCCCGGATGCAGCGAGGCTTGCCGCATGTTGCAGGTCGAGACTCAGAACAGAATCTATTTTTCTACTGGGACATGCAATGCGTTGGGATGTGAGGATGTGCACATAGTAAAAGAGGAGACTTTTCCAACCTTCTGGACAACAGCCCAGGAACCAGGTCTCTCCCAACTACAAGATGGATTATTTTGATGAACTGTGAGTTTTTTCAACACTGGGAGGAAAAGTTCAGACGTTCGGAAGTCCATGATATGAGCAAGTCTGGAACGTGACTTCACAGTGAGATGAACGTGGGCATAGAAGGCTCTACGACTCGTATGACTAACGGAGAGTATTCTTCGGGAGCCGATGGTCCTTCGAGGACTCATGTTTGCCTTCTGACCCGAACATTCGCCGAATCGTCGAGTCAGAGAATAAATCGTTTCGGCAAAATCGGGAGTAAATCAAGTCAATTTGAATGTTGATATCGATATTTTCCCCTATGTTGCAATTATGGCGGTAGCGCTAACTGCAAAGATGTTGTGAGACGCCATCCTCCTAGTTCTAACATGACTGACCACTCAAGGAGAAGCTAGTGATCCAATTGCGCAGTCATGGGGCTCGCGTTGTACAGTCATAAGATCACCTTACGTGGTACTACACCGGCCCGACAGTCCCTGGATCATGACAAACTATGACTGGCACCGTGTTCCGCGTTGCGCCAGCAGGCACTCAGGACAGTAATGGCAGCCGCGTTTGATCCCTGGTGCAGATGAAAAAGAGGAGTCTTGAATTCCCTGACAGTGTTAATGATTGCATTTTTGGTACGTCTTCGCATCGTAGCCTGCTGGATTCTGGGAACGAACGGGTTAGGCAGTCAACTCCTCGCGTCAAGAAGTAGTAAATTGATGTAGGAGAAGCGCGACCACTGCCTCATCCTTCAACGTACTCACTTAATGATGGAACAACCCTCCCAGCTAGTGCCAAATTAGTGCCTAGAGGGCTGGAAACTCTGCATCTTGACGTCGATAATCGCGAGAACGGATGCGAAACTCCCCGCCCCTCCCGAACGTTATGAATCATGCCACCCTTGAGTCGAGTCGAAGAAGCATGTGCTTGAATTTTGGGGGCGCAGCGGCGATAAGTTCGCCTTCATGGTTGGCAGATCCAGCGCAGATACTATTTATTTCTCTCGCTTCCAGAATCCAAAGATAATGCACTCCAGCTTGGACTGTTGGCACTTTGCTGCCAGGCTGAAGGGAACTCCGAAAAAGGAGGCAACGAGGATTCTGGCACAAACTTGTGGTATTTTTTCCTGATTGACAGGCACATAGTGTACTGTGGAGCTCCTGGTCAGAATTCGACATTAACCTGTTGACGATGGATGCAGTCATAGCGTGAGACTCTGATGCCGATTCAAATCATCGTTTCTCCAAACAAAGCTAAACATTAAGCTTCTCTCGGTCCGGCCACTGCCCCAGCTGCGCCAGCCTGAGTACGGATTGAACCCACTGGGTCTGTCTCGTCGCAAATCATTCGTGCACTACTCTCGGAGAGTCCTCATTATTCTATGATGCGTTCTCAAACCAAGTAAAAGTAATTCGACAACGCATATCCAACACGCCCTTGGCAAGTTAGCGTAAAAATACTACATACTCACAACGAGACAACGATTCCATCAGATTCAATGATTGAACATGAAGAAGACCCGGGTCTTCTATTCTCCCACCTACATGCCTGACGCCAAATTTGGATGGCGTACGCAAGGAAGCCTTCTTTGTGAGTGCCGCTTCAAGCACTTTGATCGCATCCTTGCTCCTGAGCCAGTCATTACGAAGGTCAACCATAAGCCCCTGGGTCCCGAGTCAGCTGCTCCTGAGAAAGCACTTGAACTTGTCTCAAAGCCTTAACGATACTTTTTTCGGCAGCCTCTCTCTGGCACGCGGATAGGCTGTTCCGAACTGAACCAGTTATTCATCCTGATGTGACTCCGACTATGCACCGAAAATAATGTTATAAGCTCGATGCAATTTTTTTACTCATCGAAACAACTCGATTCAAATCGGCCTTCATGCGATCCCCGAATCCCCTGCTCTCCAGCCCACCACCGTGCGCAACTCAAGCGACAGACTGACGAGTGTCTATCCGCAATAGTCAGGGCGAACTATAACACCAGTTTGCTCAGGCTGCTTCCGAGCTCACCGAATTTGGTCGAGCCACGGCCGACAGTCCCCTCGTCAGCGGAATGAACAACGATTCACTTTACAACTTACGACGCATACGCACCGTTGGTTGCAAACTTTTGTGAAAAACCCGTGCAAAGCAATTTCCATAGTCGACTTGCTTTCCCCTGGATTACCAGATCATCTCGCATCTTCCTGCTCGACGTTTGGTATACTCCGTGTCAAATATATATTGGAGGAATGACTTGAAATAGAGCCCTGAACGCGGCGAAGAGAGGATGGCAACATTCGGTATGATTCACATTAATTATCCGGCCTCTTTGTTATCTTGACATGCATGTCACCCCCTAGTACTCGACCACGCTGTACCACATGCAGCCGCATTTATAAAGAAATAGCGGTCTTTCCTCATACACGCACTGCTTGCAGTCCCTAACAGGTCCCTTGAGACCATGTCCATGGTACGCTAGCTCGATGTAGAGTTCGACATGATGGTGGCCAAAGCTGTGTTCGGTCCCTAGTATCGCCAGTGTTCATTCGCATCATCTGTCGGTAAATTATGGTTCCCGTACTTATTTCCTCTGCAGTGATGATCTCTGTGAAGGCTCAATGGTGTCTTGGTTCCAACATAGATATATGCCCTCGTCACTATGCAAGCACAGAGACTTCAAAGATCGGGTTACTTCACAATCAATGGGTCAAACCTGTACGAGTTGACAAAAAGAAACATCGTTGAGCTCTTGGACATCGAAAAGAGCAGCGACTTGGTCAGTTCACTTTCGGAACCCGTAGGTCGGATCTTGTTGTCAAACGACGCCGGTCATTAATCCACACGATAATAGAAGGTTGAGGTTGGGATCCAGTACGATATCGTGGTAACGAACCGTGGTGGCGTATGGCGTTATTGTCTTGAAGATGTGATCGAGATCGGCGCCTGGTTTGACCCAACAAATGGTATCCCCGTTAAATTCATTGAGTGCCGCGAGTATGCATCTGTACACTCCCAGGATCCTTTTGTTGATCGACTCGTTGGCAGCATAATCATGGTAATCGAACAAATAATGTTCACAGAAAAAGAGCTGAGGGCTGCAATCTCGTCGGCGCCTCTTGTATTCGTCGATTGGATTGCGACGATCGACGATCGCTGGTTGTCTAGGACGGTTGGGTTCAACTTGAAGTTCTTCGTCGAGTTCATACAATTACGTAAAACCCACGTAAGTATTTAGGTCGAACGGCTCCGAAAACCGACCATTCGGCTCTTCCGGCCTGGGACGCTTAGCGAAGGCTTCCGTCAATTGAAAACTTGACGAGGGCAGCAGGGCATCGGACAGATCAAAGTGCCAGTCGTGCTGCCCAACTTGGGCCAAGTACGCGATGTGCTTTTCGAACCGGGGTTGTAGGTTGTGGATTCCGGACCCATCATGGGCTTCTTTCTTTCTTTCTTTCTGTTTTTTGTCATTTATCTCAGTGTGTGTGATTGGATGAAAAGCCACGAACATTTGAACGACTCGGACTGCTCCCATAATGTGCTCTGCTCACTTGTGAGTGCCTGCCATGATGCGGCACACTCCCATGCTGAGTACGACACTCCTTATCATGGTGTGGTTCTGATAAATTTTAATTCACAGTTTACGGCAAAGCAATGTCACTTTTTTATGGGCGCACTGGCAGGGTCACCGTGATAACGGTAAGTTAACTTCTCCCTCTACCAAAATATATTACACACTAAGTTGCCTGGTTCAATTGTGCAGAATGTGTCCAACGGTAAGGACTTAAAATCATGCGACTCGCCGTGCCGTGCCACGAAGCCATTAATATTGTGAGCAGGCTTGTAACGTAACAAGAGAGATAAGATTCAGGCTTTGATGGATTATCCCTTTTTCGTTTATTCCCATCGGCCTCGGCTAACCTGCAAATCTTATTTCTCACTTCGAACCTGCTTCTGGCGGCGCATCAAGTCGACTTACTGCATGTCGAGCAATCGAAAAAGCCACTCCTCCAATCAGAACCCGAGTCGATTGCCAGCATAATACATAACAAAGATACATACATCAAGGGTCCTTACTTACCAAATGGATCCGAGTCGGTCCAGCCCATCCTCGGGAGTCCATTTTTTGTTTCCCCGATATGCGCTACGGTGCCCATAGTTTTTAAGTATGCATGCCCGGATTTCAAATTTTCAACAACACCTTCACCTCCTCCCACCATCATGGTGTCCATTCGTTCTGGTCTGACCGCGGCTCTCTTCACAGTTTCCTTGTTCGGGTCGGCTCTGGCTGTGCCGCTCGCGGACAAGCTCAGGAGCCTAACCCCAGGAGCTCGTAACCTTTTGAAGAGGTCAGTTCCTGCGGCACCGAGATTCGTCGCGTACCACGACTACTGGACCTCTCCCTTTCCGAGTGCTTCAGATCTTCAGGTGAGTAGAACGCTCGATTACGTCCTTTGCCACTCGTGCCAACGCTACCTTCGTGCAGGGGTTCAACGTCTAGTGAGTATTCTTCTAAATTTGCAAGCGGTTATGGAAACGGCGCGACTGACGCGTCGCAGTGCTCTGTCCTTTTTGAAGACGTCTGGGGCTAGCGATATGGCTCTGGCATGGCAGCAATTGTCGGATAGCCAACGTACCTCATACCTACAGCAGTACAACGCTGCGGGTATCTCGTTGATAGTTTCTGCGTTTGGATCCACCGAGAAACCGACGTCATCAGGAACTAACCCCATCACAGTCGCTAACAGTATCGCTGCCTGGGCGCTGAAGTATGGTGTTCAGGGAGTGGATATCGAATATGAGGTATTGTTTCGATCCCGGTCGAGGTTATAGTTATAGCGAAACTGATCGAATTTCAACGTTAGGACTTTGATGCCTTCAACGGTGGTTCGGGAGATGGGGAGAAATGGCTCGTATCCCTCACTCAGCAACTCCGGGAGCAGCTTCCTCAGGGGGAATTTATTCTCACTCATGCACGTAAGCAATCGATCTTGTGTGTGTGTGTGTTCGGGACAGTCGCTGAAAATATACGTGAAGCCGTTGCTCCTTGGTTCTCTCCCAATTTTTGGAAGGGAGGAGGATATTTGGAAGTACACTCACAAGTGGGCTCTCTGATTGACTGGGTGCGTTCTTTTTTCTGTACAGGGTATCGAGCTGATCGTGCGTTTTCAGTACAACGTTCAAGTACGTATATTTCATATCATATCATTTCAAAGAACACGCCGACGCAAGAGTTTTGAACTATGAATTTTCTAGTTTTATAACCGTAAGTCGTGCCAGTGATTGGTAGCCAGCAAGTTGAATACACTTGACCTTTTTGCTTCAACACAGAGCAAGCGTCGGAATACACGACTTGCGATGGTCTTGTCACCGCGTCCTCGTCCTCCGCGCCTCAATCTGCCCTCCTCCAAATTACGGCCAGTGGCATTCCGTCCGACAAACTCGTACTTGGTAAGCCAGCTCAGAATGGAGACGCCTTTCGAGGATACATGGATCCCGGCATGCTTGCTACCTGTGTCTCCCAGGCGCATGGCTCTGGTTGGGGTGCGTTTGGTCGTTGGTTTTGGTGATGCTGATGGCAGACTGACGCGCCTTTTTTACAGGTGGTGGTGTTGCGGGTTGGCAGGTATGTCATCAGATAATGATCCATGTTCTCACAGGGTTGACGTATTCTTCTTTGACAGTACCCTCATGCTACCGCAGCCTGGCTCAATACCGTCCGTGGCAACACTTTCTGAGGGAATCTGCGTACTGCGATAGATGTGGCTCAGTCATGTCGAGACCTACACACTCTTTTTGGTTCTACACACTCCTTTGCAACAACGGTCGTTTATAAAAGGGTAACAAGCATTTTTTACATTACTTTGTAGTAGCCTGTTCCACAAACATCCTAGTAATATACCACATTAGAACTCTGTAACTTGAATATCCTGGAAATCAATCCAGGAATCGAACACATTGCCTCAAATCATTATCTACTATTTTCAATCCTTCGTAAGCCAGAACCAGGTAAGTAAACCATGTAGTCACGTAGGGTGGTAAAACCGAATAAGTTTGTTCTATGGTATAAGAAAGAAATGTTTCCCAAGAAATTTACCGTCCACGATTATTGAGGCTGGGGATACATGCAGGAAGACACGACGAAAAGAGGGCAGTAAGAAGGAAGAGAGGGGAGAGCAAAGAGGGCCATGAACCGACATGAACGCTCGCAGCGCGGAATAAGAGTATAAGGTATATCGTAACAGTCATCAAACAACAAGACGCACGACAACAAGAAATTCACAAAAAGGAGACAACGGCGGCAAACCCAACAAACATTCCCAAAATTCAACAGATCGTTTCGCTTCGCAAGGCGGTCACCGTGGACTATCGCACCTCGCCTCTTCCACGACCGCTTTTACCCAGCGCAACACGACGGTTTCTAGCATCGTTTCCCACCCATTGTCCTTCCTCGCAACGAAGCGGGGGTCGAATATCAGAGATGGCTCGTCCGTGGTAGAGCGGATTTTGACTCGCGACGGTGACGGTGACGGTGCGTCTGCGAGAGGAGAGGATACCGCGGCGTGACCAGAGCCAGAGGAAGCGCGGGCGGGAGATGGGCCGCGCGAGTGTGCACGTGCCGGCGAAGCAGTGTGATGGTCTGGTCGACTCGGCGTGGACGGGATGACCAGAGGGAGGAGGTAACGTAGTTTCAGGGCGCTGTGAAAGACCAATAGTTAGGGCTGTGACTCGATCAGAGATAATTTGGAGACGAACCCTGCCCATAACCGCAAGTTGTCAATCCTCCGAAAAGTCCATCCTACTTTGGCCTTTTCATCACCTTCCGCGCCGTTGGCAGACTGCTCGAGGGAAGCGATATCGTGTATCGAGTCTACGCTGATGAAACCCCATGGTTTGCGAGATCGGCGCACCCCGGTGTTGTAAGCTATGCAGAGACATTGACCTGACGTGAGCGCACTCCAAAATGCAGACTTGTCAGGTGTGACCGGAACGAGCGAACGCAAATTCTCTGGAAGAAGGGCGATCAAGAGGGAACGTGCGCGACCTAATAAGATAAGTGTTAACAAAGACACATTCCACACGATGAACCCACTAACCAATGGGATCATCTTGAAACAACGAACGCTTTGCCCAATCGGGGAGATCGTCTTCTTCCACGCTTCCCGCCTCCGAAAATGCTTCCGCCGTGTCTTCCGGCTCCTCCGATAGCGACATGTTGTGCAACGAGTCAAGAATACCGGACGAAGAGACAACACGCCGGCCTGAGCGTGGTAGGTCAAGAGGGAACCGGTAGGCGAACACGTCGCCTGTGCTGACTCGTCGATTCTGTCCTTCCCTTGACCGCTTTGCACACCTTTCACCTTCCCTCTCCCAACCGCGCTTTCCATCCTTGATGCCTCCGAACAACACGTCATCAACGAGGTCTATGTATCGTCTAACCACATCTTGTTCCTTTGCCAGGTCTGCCAGTCTGACGTCTTGTTTGTATAGCCATCCGCCTCCCAGTACTAGGCGATCGTCCCAATGTTCTCTTTTTTCTCGCTCCTCTTCGCTGAGACCGTGAGCATCCACGTCATTCTCGTCCTCCCAGACTGGTACAGATTCGTCACGACCCTGTACGCGCACAAACGAGATCGACATGTCAGGGTCGACTTGTGGGACGTCCAAATCATCGTCGGACACGGCCGCTGGAGATATGGCGCGGGAGTGTGGATTTTGATCCTGTGAAGAACCACGATCACTTTGGGCATCGTAGACCTCGTCGGATAACGGCACCCTTGAACGCTCTTCGAGTTCGCGAAGAGCAGCGAGGACTTCTAGTGCGGATTTGCGGATCAGGGACAAGGGGTCAAGCTGGGACCTCGATTGAGCCAAGTTGCGTTTGGGCACGGGAGCGCTGGCTGAGACCTTGTTCCTGTATTGGGTGCTAAGTGAACCAGCGGACTCATCCGGAAGTGCGATGACGTAGTTTCTGACGGAGCGGATAGCATGGGTGGTCGTTTTGAGGGTGCCGAGGACGTCTATCACGCGGGGGGTGGATGGTAGATGGGTAGAATCGTGGGTGTGCTGTATATCCCATGCACACGTGACAGAGGTGAGGTCCGCGACAACGCCGGGAAGGAACGCCTCTGGATCTGTCTGGTAGGTCTTGACGAAGGGAGGAAACGGTGGCTGTCTTATTTCCGGAACTGCAGGCGAGGGAGGAAGTTCAAAGTCCATGATGCTGCCCAGGGATGGTTTCGACGTGTGCAGGCTAGCGGGACCTCCGATCGCGGGCACGAGCTGGTTGTTGAACTTCCTCGAGGGACTTTTGACATGTCTGAGCGGTGAGACGTAGAGCAGAGAAAGTAAGACGTACTTTGACTTTGCAACGATGCCAGTCTTTGTGAAGTAGTGTTGTAGGTGCTCGATGCTACCGAGAGTCATGACGCTCTGTCGCTTGGCTGCGCTGCGACTGAACGGCTTGAGTGGTTTGTTGGCCGAGTTCATGTTTGGGTAAAATGCGGTGAAACGACGCGTCTTTCCGTCGCTCTCTGAGGAGGACATTGCAGTGGGAGAGGGTAGAAAGAGGGGTCGTGGGGGGTCAAAGTAACCTTGGCTTGGACATGCACGGCAAGGATCGCTACTACTGGGCTCAGCTCAGAACTGCACTCACAGCCGGACTGTGGACGTCTTCTGCACCAGCAAAAGCACCCAACGCTCAATTTTTGTCGTGGTCAGATCTTCTCCGCAAGTTCAACAAACATTGCTCGGGATTTCAAGACGTCGCAGAGATCGCCTCACAGACACAGGCGCTCTCTATCTGGCTCTCCGCAAATGCAGTTGACGAAGACCAGCTCGGATCAGAGTCAGAAGGTCGCTTGCGCCTCGAGTCAGAGTGCATGTTGCTCCCCGAACGCGTCCAGGAGGCTATTTCGGGCTACGAAGCACTCCAGAAACTCCAGACAACTCGCTCAGATGTGCGTTGATATTCATTCGAGTCTGTCCATTGATTCAGTCTTGCCGCAGTCTCTGCTCTTCGCCCTTGCCTACTACGCATACGCGTTGGGTGACCCGTCGGAGTGCCTTGGTTACCTTGCCCAGGTGCCCGCGATCTGTGATGCACAAAGTCACGTTCCCGTCCCCTCTTCACTCAGATCAGATATCTCTACCCTCCATCCACCTAGCACTGTCACTGACACATCCACCTCGTGGACTGGCAGTTTTCTATCCATCGATGTCGCTCCTTCCACAACCAACGTTGTCGACGGCAGAGCTTGGGCAATGGCCGAGTCCATCCGCAGCATGTGTCTTCAAGGTTAGACCATTTTCCATTCCATTTTCTATACTCCATCTACCATCCATCCAGGCATGTGTCACGAGAAGCTTCAACCACACAACCCTGAACTTGCTATTCAAGCATATGTCTCAGCAATCCCCCTCCTGATCATCATCGAAAGGGAGATTCCACGTTCACTGTCCCCATATGCGTCCCCATCCTCGTTTACTCAGTACCGCGAGCTTTGGCGTTGGGTGGAACGTCTCATGTTTCGTGCAACGACCCTCCTCGCCCGCACCCGACATCTAGATCACCACCAAGGTCTTATCTGGAAAATTTTTACTCACTATAATTCCTGCAGCATTCATTGGCCACCCACCTTTCGCGCTTCACATCGCTCCACCATTGCCGTTCTTCATCTGCGCGCACTCGTCATTGGTTTCTCGCCCACTACTTCCTCCCCCTCAGACTCAGAGCAGCCGCTGCAATGGTCTAACACAGCTCGCTCGATCATCACAGAATACCGCACGATACTGGACAAATCCACTCACTTTCCCAGAGCTGGAGAACGGAACGTCAAGGTCGAGGATCTCGTCGATCTATCCGTCGCTGTGTGGGAAGCGAGCGGAGCAACCGCAGACGGGGCTCAGTGGTTCATTGATGTAAGTCATACCTTTATCTCACCCCCGTCCACTTTTAGACAGAGAACTAGGTCCTTTGGTGGGCCACTCGACTCACCTTCAACTCTTATCGCATCTTTCGACATATGAGTAGGCTTCTCTACGTCTCTGGGGATACAGAGCTCGCAAAACGTACCCTGCGCCTATATGTTGAAGTCGTAAGCAAAACGCGGGCAGCAGGTGTCGACGGTGACTCCGACACGAACCGTTACTGGGTAGAAACGCTCGTGGAAGGTGCGAGAATGCTGTGTCGTCTGGCATTGTCTCGACTTGGCTCTGGTGGTGTCGAGGAAGCCAAGGAGGCCGGAGAACTGTTGGAAAAAGCAAAAACACGAATGGACGACGTCGGCAATCAACTCATCGCGCGTGTCGCTCTCGCTGAAGGTATATGGAACACTGTCACTGCTATCATAGGCAAGTGTTCGTTTGCATATATGTGGACCCCATGACATTGAATTTTGAGAAATTCGTAGAAAAGGACGCTCGTACCCGTCCAACGAGATTACAGCATGCATTGGAGCAATACACCCGTTCCGTGGAGGTGTTTCCAACCCCCAGTGCTCACCACCAACTAGCGATAGCACTCGCGCTACCCGGTGCTTCTCAAAATATTGAATACGCAATCAACTCTGCACGTGCGGCCGTGGAAGCAGCTCCGAAAGAAATTCGCCACTGGCACCTCCTCGGTCTATTGCTCACAGCTCAAGGAGAGTGGGAGAAAGCGCACGAAGTGCTGGATATTGGTGCTGCGATCGACGAGTTACCCTCAGAGATGGACGAATCTCGAAGTGATTCCGAAGTCTCTCCACAGAAGAGCGACGACAGTACACCGACTGAGAGTGTGGCAGCCAGAGACTTTGAGACGGAGAAGGGTGTCGTCGAGGGACTCTCGCAAGACAGAAGCAATGGCATGGGGAGTGGATCGTTGGTTCATGAAATGATCCTTGACCCGGATGCAACTGGGGTTCCGCCCTCGTGCACCCTCTTGCACATCCTTCCGGATCACCCCGCCTCGACGCCGCAAGACGCGTTCGAGTACGCGTTACAACTACGACTTACACAGATGGCGTTGACAGAGCACGTCGAGGGCCCTGAAGGAGCAGAGACTAAATGGGTAGAGGTCTTTGGGTGGATTGCAGAGCGAAAGGGGGCGGTCCCCGAGACTCCGCGTAAGTAAACATTTCGTTGAATACTCCTGATGTCGTTGACTGACTCCATTTCAGTGAGGACTTCGATAGATACCGGATCGCGTTCGCCATTGACGCGATCCAACTCGACAGTCCTCGTGTCCGAGGTGCAAATCGTGCAAGAGACCGTCCTTGAAGTCCAAACTGAAGTTGTTTATATGATGGAACCTACGTCTGATGCATCGGTTTACCGAGAGCATCCTCCTCCGATCACCGTCACCATCACGCCTGCGACGCCTGCAGAGCCCGATCGCAAATTTCAGTTTTCTCACACCCACAAACGCGGGTTTTCTGCGGACCGCGGCGACACATCTAAAGGGAAGAGGATGCAACAGATGCTCAAGAATCGTGTCTCCAAAGGACAAGAAAAGATCAGCACGATATCGAAAAAGATTGGACATGGGGTCGTCAGGAGGCACAGCAGTTTCAAGCGGACGAATTCCGCTCCAGGTAAGGTTGCGTCTGAATAGCGCTGATGGAGATTCTCATGGTGACTTTGAAAGACTTTCATGCGGTCCTTCAAAATAACCATTACCAAGCGTCTTCGATACATTCCCGCAGACCGCTTCGGTCGTTGAAGCGCAGGAGCAGCAGCGACGTCGTTGAGGATCCGATCGAGGATTGCCCTGTTCCCCCTCCGCCGCCCACACCGCCTCCTCAGGCCACCAAGCCGATTCCTCGGGCCTCTAGGGAAGACAAGTTGTTGAGCGAGCTGTGGGCGTCGTGCGCTGCGACTTTTCGTAGGCTGGGCAAGATCGACCAGGCAAAGGGTGCCATACAGGAAGCCGAGGTCAAGAACCAGGAGAATCCTTCGGTTTGGGTTCAGGTATGTCATCGCCGCTCCGATTTGTTTCCGCTTCCGATGACGACGCGTCTGTAGTTTGGGCTGTATCATCATGCGCTGAAGCATGACCGGCAAGCGATCGAGTCGTTCCAGAAAGCGCTCTTCATGTCCCCCGACCACGTCCCTGCCTGCGTACACATGTGTCAGATCTATCTAACGCCTCGCTCTTCTTCCTCTTCCGACTCGCGGGCGGATGTCGACTCCGACTTCGACCCTGACAAGGTGGATCTGAGCGCTGGTCTGCTGGGGTACATGTCGCGGGGTCCGGGGTGGGACGTGTCCGAGGTGTGGTATTTCCTGGCCAAGGCGTACGGGTTGCGGGATCAGAAAGACAAGCAGCGGGAGTGTTTGGTGACGGCGCTCGAGTTGTGTGAGAATCGGTGTATCAGGGATGTTGGGCGGGCTGTGGGGTGGTGTTTGTGAACGCAGTTATGGCAGGCGGGAGTTGGTATGGTCGGTGCTGCTGCTTTTTTTTTTCGAAACGAGTTGGTGCTGTGTATGATTTAAGAGGAAGCTGGTGTTGCACGAGGACCTTGGACGTGCTGTGGGATGGTGTTTGAACGCGCTGATCTGGTGCAGCCTCGTTTCTTTCTCTCTCTCTTAGTATCAGTTTGCGCTTGTTTCGTTTCTGAATACTGAATACACTGCTTCAAAGGAAGTACTTCAGAGCCTTTATAATCAGTGTCTGCCATACATGTGATCAGCGCTCAGCGCTGAAGACAGCACAAAACACGATCTCAAGATGGACCCCTTTTCTCTCATGGCGATGTGGGCATATACTTGGAAAGAATATGTAGACAGAACAAACCCAAGACCAGTATATGGCGCCCGTTGTGGGAATCCTAGGTGTGTCAACAAGTTTGCTTCCACTCGTGGCACGACACTGATCAGGTTATGCAGCATCAACTACAGTGCGAAAGTATTCCTTTGACGTCTTCAGTTTCTGACATTTTTCCCAGTGAATTTGGCCATAGAAAGTGGTCAATCTCTCTCAAGTTCTACTTCGACTGTGTTCATGAAAAGCCCCGCACTCGTCCCACCAGTAGAAGATCGGGCCAATGACTTCCAGAGCATGAATTTCGATCAAGCATTTGGTACCAAGCGTAGGCCCGGGCAGATGGCCGACGCTTCGACCGGTGAAGGGAATCAACTCCCACCCGCTGATCCTCAGACAGCTGATCGTAGTGCAGGAGTCAAGTCCGGCTGACCGCTTTTTTTCATGCGACCCCGCTTAGACTGGATTGAACCTGTTATTTATCCTGATCTGTCATTCCCATTGTGTTCCTGTTGCCGAATCTGGTGCCGAACAAGCAGTACCGTACTTATATACCATACTAATTGTTCCCTCTCTCAGCTCCACAACCCCGATTCAAATCAGCCTCAGCATTCCATGCATTCCCCAAATCCCCTGCTCTCAAATATGCCATCGTTCACTGAACAGCTCAGGAGACAAACTGACGAGCTTCTGTCTAGGATAGTCAGGGCGAACTATAACACCCAATTTGCCCAGGCTGCATCCGAGCTTACCGAATTACATCAAGCCACGGCCAACCTCGTCAGCGGAATGAATGACGATGCCCTTTCCGACGTATTTCGCAAAACGGTTCACTTGACAACCTATGACGCATACGCACCGTTCATTGCAAAGGTATTCGAGAAACCGTGCAAAGCAAGTTCTATAGTCGACTTGCTTGCTCCTGGACTACCAGACTACATCACACCTTCCAGCTCCACATCCGGTGGTGTTCAGAAATTCTTTCTCAAATACGACCAAAGCTCGTACACCGTGGCGCCCTCGTGTGCTTCGAGGAATATCTCTGATCCTACCCGGGGACGCACTGCATTGCGCTTACAATATCTCTGGGCTAATCAAAAAGAGATTGAAGATGATGAAAACTGCCCTGGAAAGAAAATATACTACTGCGGTGTCTCAGTTATGAGAGCAAGAAATCGCTTGAATTTGAACCCTGAACATGACGAAGAGAGAATGGGAACATTCTGTATGGTTTTGATCTTTCACCCTTTTTATTATCCTGACATGTTGTTACTCTCCAGTACTCGACCAAGCTGCACCGTACGCCGCCACATTTATAAAGAATTGGCGGTCTTTCCTCCTTATCCAGGCACTGTTCGCAGTTGGAACCAAATTCCTTGAGACTATGAGAATGGGGTTTATCAGTACGTTTGTGGAGATGATGCGCTACCTCGATGTGGAGTTCGACGTGGTGGTGGACTGTATCGAAAATGGGACTATTCCGAATCTAGATGGGGTAGAAGAATTTCGGCATTATCTAGAGGTTTGTTCAAGTTATCGGATGCATACTGGATTCTGAATTGTGACTAGCCGAACCTTTTGCCCGACCCCGAACGTGCGGCGGAGCTGCGCAGTCTCGGTCGCTCCTCTAGTTGTCCAGGTTGGTGTAGGCAAGTTTGGCCGAAATTGAGTTCGGTTACTGCTATTTGCAGCGGTTCATTCGCATCGCATGTTCCATTGGTGCGTTTATGATCCGTATTTTTCATCTACCTACCCTGATGGTTCCCGTGGAGACTCGATGGTATCTTGGTCCCAACATCGATATTTGCTCTGGTCGCTATGGATCCACAGAGCTGGTAGTCGGGTCACCCTACAATTCACGGGAGTTGAACCTGTACAGGTTGACAAAAGGAGACATTGTCGAGTTTTTGGATATCGAAAAGAGCAGTGATTCGGTCAATTCACTGTCGCAGCTGGTAGGTCAGAGCTTTGTGTGAAACGAGGCCGGTCACTGACCCACATGTAGTGGGAAGTTGAGGTAGGGAAACCATACGAGATCGTGGTAACGACCACGGACGGTCTATGGCGTTATCGTCTGGGAGATGTAATCGAGATCGCCGGGTTTGACCCAACAGATGGTTTTCCCATTATGAAATTTGTTGAACGCCGCAAGTGAGCATCCACAAATGCTCAATATACTTTTGCTGACCAGCCTGTTGCCAGCGTGATCATACGATTCTGTAATTTCACGCTCAGCGAGAAAGAGCTGAGGGCTGTAATGACCTCTTCCATCTCGTCCATGCCTCTTGTTAACATCTTAAATTGGACCGCGACGATCGACGATCGACAGATGCCTAGTACCATTGGGTTCTTTGTCGAGCTTGCCGGTAAAGAGGGTAAGCTTTCCCCTGTATTCGTTCCGTTGCGCACCTTGCTGACAGATCACGTATTATTCCCTAGTCTCTGATCTTGTGTCGAGTGCCCCGGATCGAGTTCTGGATGCGTTGTTACAATTATGCCCATGGATTTCTTCATCTCTCGCCAACCAACGGTTTCGCAAACCGACCATTCGACTCGTTCGGCCTGGGACGTTCAGCGACTTTCTGCAATTGAAACTCGACGAGGGTAGCGGGAACGTCGGGCAGCTCAAAGTGCCGGTCGTGCTGCCCACGGCCGAATATGTGACGTGGTTTTCGAACCGGGTTGTGCGCGAGTTGTAATGTGTTTGTGATCGCAGTCATGGGCAGGTGGGAACTGGTATGAGAGGCATGTCACTCTTTCACATCCGGATCGTGTACATCGTTCGGTTGAGCTAATATGTACATATTTGCAAAATCGCATTAGACTATATGGGATCCTTGCTCGCAGTGTAGTCGACGCTCGATTATCAATCGCTTGGAACCAGCCTGAAATTATGATGGGCCAGAGCAGGCTTGTCAATCGAGCTCAAGATTCGAACCGCCGTCAGGACTTGCTGAGGTTTGTTAGCTGCCTTGGTTGCTGACCGGCCAACGGAGATTCGACCAAGCGAAATTCGCAGTCGACATTTCTGCACAGCTCTGGAAAACCCTCCGACATTCTGTGTGTGTTCCTCTTATTAGTAGGATACATGATATCACCACTAAGTCAGAGTCTAAATATTCTATGCATACCCCGCCTCGACGCTGCAAGATGCGTTCGAATACGCGTGACAACTACGACTTACACATATGGCGTTGACAGAGCACGTCGAGGGCCCTGAAGGAGCAGAGACTAAATGGGTAGAGGTCTTTGGATGGATTGCAGAGCGAAAGGGGCGGTCCCCGAGGCTCCACGTAAGTAAATATTAAGTTGATTTGACAGTCCTCGGTACAAGAGACCGTCCTCAAAGTCAAAACCGAAGTTGCTTATGCGATGGAACCTACGCCTGATCCATCGATTTGTGGGACGTGGCCGAGGTGTGGCATTTCCTGGCCAAGGCGTACGGGTTGCGGGATGATCGATGATGGATCAGAAGACAAGCCGTCTTTACTCAATTAATGTGCTTATCCGAATCAGACGAGCTGGCAAAATGAACAAATCTCGCTCGACCATGTAACGTCATGGCAAAACTCCTCCAGTGCCACAAGTGGTATGTCAGACGCTGATTATAAAGGCTCTTGAGTACTTTCTTCAGTGTGTTCAGAAACGAAAAAAGCGCAAACTGGTACTAAGAGAGAGAGAGAGAGAGAATCGAGGCTGCATCAGATCAGCTGCGTTCAGACACCCCACAGCACGCCCAAGGCCCCTGATAGTACTCTTGTTCTTGCGCAACACCAGCACCCTCTTGAACCATACGCAGCACTGGCAACTCGTTTGAAAAAAAAAAAAGCAGCAGCAGCAGCAGCAGCAGCACCGAGCATACATGTTCCTCGCGCTTATCAATGCGTCGGTCCGTGCATGTGTCACGGTGGTTTCGCGTCCGTCTTTGTCATCGCGTATGTTCCGCCTTTTCTCCCTTAGTCTTGCGCTTCTCTATTCTAGGTACTGTTGAGTTCATCCCGTCCACCAAGAGCCAGGATGACTTGAGGTCCATCGGGGTGAAGAATCCTAGATAGAGAGACGAGAGAGGGGAGGGGAAAACAGGGAGGTACGAATAGCAAGTCAGCCAGCATGAGCTGTGTACCAGGCTCCTTCCCATCCTTGTGCTGGAGGGTAAGAGGGGCGTCATCCTAATACGTAGTATTTGTCTGTATTTGTTACAATTCGAACTCAGCTCAAACTGCTGGAGGGTTTGAGGTTAGTCATCAAGATGCCGTTAAGTACTTACAATGCCTAACTGAAGCAGCCTAAGACTTCCTCCGTCGATTCCTAATATTCAACTATGGCACCAGTTCGTCAAAAACACAAACGAGGCGAGAAAACGCTCACGGCGTTAGTGAAATGTCGATTTTGTGGCATCCAGTTCAAACCGCAGGGTATTAAGACCCATGAACTGCACGGTCACTGCTCGAGGCGCAAAGGAAAGGAACGACAACACGCTGAGTCTACCGAGGAGTATGTGAGAGACCTGGAACAAGGTACGTCTAACGGCTTTGAATGATTCATCTTTCTTGATTGCTTCGGGATCAGCAAAAGAGTTGCGCGCGGCAGCTGCATATGATATTTCAAGACAGTTTTCACATTCTGGCGCAGAAACTGGCCCTTCGAAGCCGGTTGGTGAGTTCATTTAATCTGTATCACTACTAACTGACTGTGTTATTCTCGCATTTCAGTTTTGCCGCCTGTCGGTGAAGCCTCCCGGATTCTCATTGACAGATGATCTGCAAAGACTTCGTCGGTCCCGGCCCTTCATACGGATACTCCCATCAACAAAACAGTCGGCGCCTCCTTCCACCTGCTGCAAACCCATTCGCAGCCTCATCGGGTACTAGCCCGTCGCCCTCATACGGGCATCACTACCAATCGCCTCCAAAGCCAGTGTTCCCGACGCCTCCCCCAATCCTTAGACTTCAGCGGCGTACACGACACCCCCCACTGACACCCCCGTTGATACCTCTCTACCATCATACTCAGCATCGTCGTCTCCAGCGTCGTCAGCTTCCCCTCACCCCCTCTTGGTCCTGGCATCTGAATCGAGGATCTCACACTCAAGATCGTCCCGGCATCACCATCACCAGGTAAAAAGATTATGTATTGATAATCGGAAAAATTTATGTTAAATCAAACCGGCCGCGGGGATGTTCGGCAAAGCACCTTATCTCCAGTTGCTCACCACATATTCAAGGACATATATCTATACTACTTGATACCAGCCAGTAGCCTACCGAGCACTACAGGGTCGTACAACGCTGCCCTCATTGGCTTCTCCAGCACTGAACCAACATGCAAGGAACTTGAACACAGCACGAACTACCGAGGAGGCGGAACGGGCGCACGCTTTTGACGCGCCCCGCGAGGGACGCCCGAAAAGGAGGCTGCGATCGAGAAGGCGCGTGCGCGTTGTGGGCACGTCCCGCCCTCACCCGGTGGACATCGTTCGCCTCACGGCCGTCGCCCAGCACGATGCGCGTGAGCCGGCACTGGTCCGTGACACGTCTCGTTCTCGCGACACCGCGGTGCGATCCGGGCGACGGCGCCCGATCTCGTTTCGAGTCTGGTGCGTGTCTTTACATCTTGCCGGCGTCTTGCTGACCCACCCACAGGGAAGATATCGATAGATGGAAGATCTCGCAGTAAACGACGACGCTCACCCAGCAGCTCCAACTTGAATGCTCAGAAAAGCACGTTACTGCCTTGCTCCGAGTCCACGGTGTCATATCAGACAACCCAAACATCGGTCCCATCGACTGCATCATCCAGGCATCCGTCGTCAAGTTTCACCAGCGACATCGCCATTTCGTAGACTGTCTTTGCTACCTCCTGGACGTAGCTGAGCTCGCGTCACTTCCCGACGGCTCTTGCCTCCGCCTTGAGGCCTTTGTTAGGCAGGAGCTCGTTACAGTACCTGCCCAGCAGTAAAAGTCTGTGGCTGTGGACGCCTCCCTCACCTCTCGCGTATTCAACCAGGTCGAGTCCCTCGGCGTCGCAGTCGCGCATTGAACGCGCTAACCAACCTCAGCAATCTCTCGCCACGTCGTTTGGCGGACTTGGTTCGCTTGCCGCCTCACAACCTCCCTTCCCACCTACTCAGCAGCCTCCACAACATATTCCCATCGGACCCAAGGATGTACTACTTGCTCAAGCCTTTCTTCGTCTCCTTTCCACCGTGGCACGAGCTCCGTCGCCGTGCGTCTCGCCATCTCTTCAAACACCCAATTTCGTGCCATTCCAACACTGGTCTCGCTCGTTCCTATTGGTATTCCTTTGGAGCTAAAGGGGGCCATATTTGATGCTCTCGCTGCGTTTTGTGAGCCTGGGGCGGGTGTCGCTGGCGTCGACCTATGCAAAAATGTGTGGATGCTGAGAGAGTCGAGGTGATCAACGTGCGTGCGTGCGCATCCGGGCGATCGGTCGGCGCAGGTGCAGTCTTGCCGCCTGTCAAGGGCGTAGAAGTCGAGTTGGATGAGGTGGAGGCTGTCTACAAGCTTTACCCCGCCATCATTCCGTTCCTAAATGTCCTCGCGAAGTTGCTGCACACGCCAAAGAGGATCTCACCACGGAGTCTGTTGGCCTACACCGAGCCGCTCAACACTATTCCCGAGACCCTGGGCCAGCCCTGCCTGGTATCGGCCCCTATGTTAGTTTCGTGGTGGACAATGTGTTCGCAGGCTTGCCTCGCCGGGAATATGCGCGACACTCCGAATTATGGAGAATAAACGATCTGTGCCTCAAGTTTGTCGAGCGCGCCCTGGCCGGGTGGGAGATCGAGAACCTCGTCCGGGGAAGCGAAGGCGGGTCGTTGAAGCGAGAGACCGTCATCCCGTTGCTCATTCATCCCGGATTTGAAGTGCTCGCTCGGCTGCTCACGAACTCTCCGCTCCAGTCTACCATTCTGTCCTACATCGTCGACGGCATCAAAGGTTTCGAGCGCGAGCTTTCATCTGAAGAGCCTTTTTACTGACGATCGTTCGCGTGCTTCGGATCATTCGCCGAGTGCTGGAGATTCAAGACGTCTTCCTCGACGTTCTGGTTCCCATCCTGTCCGAATTTGACAGTGCGCCGTTCGTGGGGACAGTGCATTCGCGCTCGTTCTACACGCGGTTCGACCAAGCGCTAGCGTACGGAACCAAATATATCCCTGCGATCGTTGCGTACGTCGTGTACCCAGCATCCACCGTCACGAGTCTGCTCACGCTCGTCGAACGCAGTTCGGACTCTGAGCGTATTCTCAGTGGGTTTAGGCAATTGCTGCCAGTGGACATCGAGTCACTGGACGACGTCGATGCGTCTGAAACGCTGGCCGAGCAAATCACGGGTGCTGGTGCGGCGGATCGATCAAGCCAAGAACCACTCGACAAGCTATCAGGATCGCGATCCTGGACCTTCTCATTTGAAACACGGAAGCTGGGACCGCATACCATACCCCAATGTTGGTCATTTCCTCTTGTTTGGTGCGGAGAGCCAGTATCAGATTCAAGACCCGCATGCGATCGGCGTGCGCCGGACCTGTGCTCACGTCATTCTCAACCTCGTCAACGTGGGCGTGCCGCGGATGCGAACTAAGGGCAAGGATAGGCAAGGTGCGCGCAGGGCACAGGCGGCGACGATGCACGCGGATTCAGGAACCTCTGTTCAACGTCCTACCCGCTCTGAGCGAGCGATGTTATCGTATCATCCACCAGCTCTGCTTGCACCCTCGTACGTCGGACGCGACGATGCACTATCTGTGCACGCGGGAAGACTTTTTCGTACGGCATCTCGCGGTAATTCCATTCAAGGTTCCACCAACGGCGCAAGAGCCGTTTATCGAAGTTTTGTACCACGACGTCGCTGAACTTGCAGACGTGCGTGCGCGTCGACGCGACGGGGTGCGAGGTGGTCGATCAGTTGGCGTTGTTGTCGCTCCTCACGACCGCATGCCGGACGCTGCATTCGCAAGGTTGTATCACGATGACTGCTCAGGTGGACAAGCTCAACGCGGAGACGGGCTACATTCTGGAGAGTTGTGCGATCGAGAACCACAGACGGCAAGTGGTGCATGCGATCGCGACGGGCTACGTGGCGTGGCGTCGACTGCTAGACGTGACGCTCACGAAATGTTTCCACCGACTGCCGCCGTCTGGCTTTCCGAGGCCATTCTATTTACGATAACGAAACTGCGCGAGGACCGACGACATCAAGTCATGCTACAATCTGCCGGGGGCGACGTTGACGCGAGTTCGTTGCCTACCGAGCGCCTGTTCGGACTTCTTCGGAGCCTGCTCGAGTGCGTGTTGGACAATAACCGTTCGGAGCTGGTACGCGGCAACCTGTATGCTTGCCTGATCAACTATCTGCATCTCGTTTCTGCGGACGACGGGTACGTGGACGTGGAAACCTCCTCTCTGGTCGATACTACGTTTGGGAAGCGGTCGATGGCATTGTCGATGTCTGCGCTGGGTTCGAGGGATGAGCTATCGGTCCTCCACTGCAAAGTCGAAAACAAAGATGTCCAATCCATCATATGTCACACTTCCACTGAATTCAGTTGTGCATGTGCCACAGTCAACAGCATGTGTTCTCAAAGCATTTTTCAACCACATGCAGAAATTACCTGCAGTTTTGAAATATTAAACGTTTGGGAAATATAGTGGATCATAATATTTTGGGTAGTCTTGGACATCATGCGGACCATCAGGTGGGCAATGACTGACATCAATAACACGCATAGATGCACACGGTGCCTTCAACAATAAACAAAAGGAAGGAAAATGGAATGTTGAGACACTCCGTCGAAACGTCGTAGCTGGAAAGGAGTATGCAAGGGGTTATTTTGCAAATACTTACGCGTTGTTAGCCTGAGCCTCGTAATTGAAGCTTACGTCAGCGGGAGTAAACAGGTTTTTGTTGCATCGACAAAACCCTCCCTACCATCGTGGGAGTTAGTCTGCCGTAGTAGGCAGACCCTTAGGCAGGAAGACAGTCGTTCCTTTACGTGGGAGTCGGGGACTGCTGCCGAATCTGCTGCCGAACAAGCAGTTACTTAGTATGTACGATACTAATTGTTCCTTCTCTCAGCTCCACAACCCCAATTCAAATCAGCCTCAGCATTCCATGCATCCCCCAAATCTCCTGCTCTCAAACCTGCCATCGTTCACTGAACAGCTCAGGAGACAAACTGACGAGCTTCTGTCCAGGATAGTCAAGGCGAACTATAACACCCAATTTGCCCAGGTTGCATCCGAGCTTACTGAATTCCGTCGAGCCACGGCCAACCTCGTCAGCGGAATGAATGACGATGCCCTTTCCGACGTATTTCGCAAAACGGTTCACTTGACAATTTACGACGCATACGCACCGTTCACTGCAAAGGTTTTCGAGAAACCGTGCAAAGCAAGTTCTATAGTCGACTTGCTTGCTCCTGGACTACCAGACTACATCATTCGTTCCAGCTCCACGTCCGGTTCTCTTCGGAAATTCTTTCCCAAATACAACCAATGCTCATCTACCGTGGCACCCTCGGGTGCTTGGAGGAATATCTCTGATCCTAACCGGGGACGCACTACATTGCACTTACGATATCTCTGGGCTGATCAAATAGACATTGAAGATGATGAAAATTGCCCTGTCAAGAAAATATACCTCTGCGGTGTATCAGTTATGAGAGCAAGAAATCTCTTGAATTTGAACCCTGAACATGACGAAGAGAGAATGGGAACATTCTGTATAGTTTTGATCTTTCACCCTTTTTATTATCCTGACATGTTGTTACTCTCCAGTACTCGACCACGCTGCACCGTATGCCGCCACATTCATAACGAATTGGCGGTCTTTCCTCCTTATCCAGGCACTGTTCGCAGTTGGAAGTAGACTCCTTGAGACTATGACCATGGCATTTATCAGTACGTTTGTGGATATGATGGGCCACCTCGATGTGGAGTTCGACGTGGTGGTGGACTGTATCGAAAATGGGACTATTCCGAATCTAGACGGGGTAGAAGGATTTCGACATTATCTGGAGGTTTGTTCAAGTCATCGGGTGCATACTAGATTCTGAATCGTGATTAGCCGAACCTTTTGCCCGACCCCGAACGTGCGGCGGAGCTGCGCAGTCTCGGCCGCCCCTCTAGTTGTCCAGGTTGGTGTAGGCAAGTTTGGCCGAAATTGAGTTCGGTTACTGCTATTTGCAGCGGTTCATTCGCATCACATGTTCCATTGGTGCGTTTATGATTCGTGTCTTTCGTCTACCTACTACCCTGATGGTTCCCGTGGAGGCTCGATGGTATCTTGGTCCCAACATCGATATTTGCTCTGGCCGCTATGGATCCTCAGAGCTGGTAGTCGGGTTACCCTACAATTCACGGGAGTTGAACCTGTACAAGTTGACAAAAGGAGACATTGTCGAGTTTCTGGATATCGAAAAGAGCAGTGACTCGGTCAGGTCACTCTCGCAGCTGGTAGGTCGGAGCTTTGTGTGAAACGAGGCCAGTCACTAATCTACATGTAGTGGGAAGTTGAGGTGGGGAAACTATACGAGATCATAGTAACGACTTCGGACGGTCTATGGCGTTATCGTCTTGGAGATGTAATCGAGATCGCCGGGTTTGACCCAACGGATGGTTTTCCCATTGTGAAATTTGTTGAGCGCCGCAAGTGAGCATCCACAACTGCTCAATGTCCTTTTGCTGACCAGCCTGTTGCCAGCATGGTCATGCGATTCTGTAATTTCACGCTCAGCGAGAAAGAGCTGAGGGCTGTAATGACCTCTACCATCTCGTCCATGCCTCTTGTTAAAATCTTTAATTGGACCGCGACGATCGACGATCGACAGATGCCTAGTACCATTGGGTTCTTTGTCGAGCTTGCCGGTAACGAGGGTAAGCTTTCCCCTGTATTCGTTCCGTTGCGCACCTTGGTGACAGATCACGTATTATTCCCTAGTCTCTGATCTTGTGTTGAGTGCCCCGGATCGAGTCTTGGATGCGTTGTTACAATTAAGACCATGGATTTCTTCATCTCTCGCGACCCAATGGTTTCGCAAACCGACCATTCGACTCGTCCGACCTGGGACATTCAGCGACTTTCTGCAATTGAAACTCGACGAGGGCACCGGGAACGTCGGGCAGCTCAAAGTACCAGTCGTGCTGCCCAAGGCCGAATATGTGACGTGGTTTTCGAACCGGGTTGTGCGCGAGTTGTAACGTATTTGTGATCGCAGCCATGGCAGGCGGGAACTGGTATGGTCGGTGTTGCTGCTTTTTTTCGACACGAGTTGGTGCTGCGTATGGTTCAAGAGGGTGCTGGTGTTGCGCAAGAACAGGAGTACTATCAGGGGCCCAAGTTGGGCGTGCTGCGGGGTGTCTGGACGCAGCTGATTTGGTGCAACCTCGTCTCTCTCTCTCTCTCTCTCTCTCTCTCTCTCTCTCTCTTAGTATCAGTTGCGTTTGTTTTGTTTCTGAATATACTGAAGGAAGTTGCCCATCAGTGTCATTTTGTTTTGGCACTGATGTATTCATTTTGCAATTGACTAGCTGCTGGGAAGTTCACATAGTACTCAGTGGTTCTGATCTTCAGCGAAGGGACGAACGACGAGGCGCACAGTATCCTAATAGGAATGTTGGGTCCGACAGCGCAGGCTCACTCGCGCACTTATATACATACAGATGTGGGTCATGACTCGGAGATGGCCCCAGGGACCATCATTGCATGCTCATTCAGGTTTCAAATATGTGCTAGCCTGGTAGAAGCACCGCTTCGGAACGCTTGCAAAAGAACTGGTCGAAGAATCCAATTGAACAGTGAACGTTGGTAACCAGTAGAAAAATCCTAGGAGCCGATCGAGCACTAGTTCTCATTCTTCTAATGCAATTCTTCAAAACCAACCAAGGTGGTATCAACTGATCATGATTTCAATCATTCCAAGCAACCGTTTCACAGGTATAACACGTTTATGTTACAAAGTTCAAAAATGACATTTTGGCAGCGAGGATAGGGGAAAAAGGCATATATCTTGATTTGAAACAAAAACAGGTCACTCTATCCGACGCTGGACCTCGTCAGAAACACAAACCACAGGGGAAGAAATTCAGATACGCACCCACGACGGGACTCACAACTTGAACTCACGCACGATCTGGTTCGAAAACCACGTAACGTACTCAGCCTTGGGCAGTACGACCGGCACTTTGATCTGTCCGACGTTCTTGTTGCCCTCGTCTAGTTTTACCTGCAGAAATTCGCTGAACGTCCCAGCCCGGACGAGTCGTATAGTCGGTTTGCGAAAAAATCCGATCGTGAGAGCTAAAGAAATCTGTGACTTCAATTGTAACAACGCATCTAAAATTCGGTCCGGGGCACTGAACACAAGGTCGGGGACTAGGGGAGTAATACGTGATCCGTCAGCAAGGTCTGCAACGCAACGAATATAGGGAAAAGCTTACCCTCGTTACCGGCAAGCTCGACAAAGAACCCAATAGTAGCAGGCATCTGTCTTTCGTCGAGGGTCGCGGTCCAATCGACGACGTTGACAAGAGGCATGGACGAGATGGCAGAGGACATTGCAGCCATCAACTCTTTCTCGCTGAGCATGAAATTTTGGAATCGCATGATCACGCTGGAGACAGGCTGGTCAGCGAAAGCACGTCAGGCATTTGTGAATGCTCACTTGCGGCGCTCAACGAATTCCATGATAGGAATACCATCTGTTGGGTCAAACCCGGCGATCTCGATCACATCTCCCATACGATAACGCCATAGGCCATCAGAGTTCGTTACCACGGCTTCGTATTGTTTTCCCACCTCAACTTCCCACTACCACGTGGATCAGTGATTGGCTTCGTTTTTCAGCTAGCTCCGACCTACGATTTGCGAGAGTGAATTGACCGAGTCGCTGCTGCCTTCTTTGCCGCTCGTTTTGATATCCAGAAACTCGACGATGCGGCTCTGTGTGAACTTGTACAGGTTCAACTCAGGTGGATTGTAGGCTAACGCGAGCATTGGGGCTTCTGTGGATCCATAGTGACCAGAAGATATATCCGTGTTGGGACCAAGATACCATTGAGCCTCCACGAGAAATATCAGGATAGGTAGATGAGAGACAGAGATCGTAAACGCACCAATGGAACATATGATGCGAATGCACCACTACTATCGCCAGTGACCAAACGCAAGTTAGGCCAGACGCGACCGCACCAACCTGGACGACTAGAGGGGCGACCGAGACTGCGCAGCTCCGCCGCACGTTCAGGGTCTGGCAAAAGGTTTGGCTAATCACAATTCAGAATCCAGTATGCATCCGATAACTTGAACAAACCTCTAGATAACGACGAACTTCTTCTACCCCATCCAGATTCGGAATAGTACCATTGTCGATACAGTCGACCACCAGGTCGAACTCCACATCGAGAGAGCGTATCATGTCGACGAACGTACAGATGAATATCGTGGACACATTCTCGAGGGATCTGCTTGCAACTGCGAACAGTGCATGAATAAGGAGGAAAGAGCGCCATTTCCTTATAAATGCGGTGGCATACGGTGCAGCGTGGTCGAGTACTAGAAAGGCAACATGTCAGGATAACACAAATGTTGAATGATGATGTGAATCATACTGAACATCCCCATCTTCTCTTCGTCACGTTCAGGGCTTAAATACAATTCGTTTCTCGAGCACATAGCTGTCACACAACAAGTGTAGATTGTCTTGGCAGGACAGTTCTCGTCGTCTTCGACAATCATTTGATCAGTGCAAAGATTTTTTATGAACGCCGTAGCACGTCTCTGGTTGGGATCAGAGACATGCCACCTGCCAGCGTCCGACGATGCCTGAGTGGACGAGCAGTTGTATTTTGGAAAGTGTTTCTGAACACCACCGGATGTGGAGCTGGAACGTGCGATGTAATCTGGTAGTCCAGGAGCAAGCAAGTCGAGTATGGAACCTGCTTTGCACGGGTTCTCGAATACCTTTGCAATGAATGGTGTGTATGCATTGTATGTTATAAAAGGAACCGTTTTGCGAAAGATGTCGGAAAGGGAATCATTGTCCATTCCGCTGACGAGGTTGGCCGTGGCCAGACGAAATTCGGTGAGCTCGGATGCGCTCTGAGCAAATTGGGTATTATAGTTTGCCCTGACTATCGCGGACAGAAGCTCGTCAGTCTGTCGCTTGAGCTGCGCAAGGAGCGGTGGCGGGCTGGAGAGCAGGGGATTTGGGGATTGCATGAGGGGTGATTTGAATCAAGTTGTTTCGATGGAAATAATCTTGATGATTCATCGAGCTTATAACAATATCAGGTTGTTGGGTACCAGGCACTCGGACTGACCGATCAGGATAAATAACTGGCTCCACCCGCCTCCCCAACCCCATTAAGTACAGCGCGGCTGCGCCGCCCAACTTTTGGCACTGGAGGGGTCTTGCGGCGATGACGTTACATGGTCGAGCGTCGCAGATTTGTTCATTTTGCAAGCTCTTTTGACTTGTGGAAACGCCGTCTTGCGACGGCAGAAACCTTGTTTGTAAAATCGTAATCATGCACGCGCAAAATAAGAAGTCAAACAAGTTTTAACATCCTTACAACTTACTAAGGTCCCGGTCAGTACTTGGCGCGCGCTGTGCGCGCGATAAGCAAAGTTTCGCACAACAAAGTGAAAGCGGGAATTCCCGGTAAGACAGGGGGTTGCACTTTCTCACAAATTTCACATCCGAGAGAAACTTGTCAAGCAAGGTGACGTCGAGAATAGTATTACTATTACCCAATTATGCCCCCGGTGTATTCCAAGCCGATCACCTTGCTTGACAAGGTTTCTCTCGGATGTGAAATTCGTGAGAAAGTGCAACCCCCTGTCTTACCGGGAATTCCCGCTTTCACTTTGTTGTGCGAAACTTTGCTTATCGCGCGCACAGCGCGCGCCATGTACTGACCGGGACCTTAGTAAGTTGTAAGGATGTTAAAACTTGTTTGACTTCTTATTTTGCGCGTGAATGATTACGATTTTACAAACAAGGTATCTGCCGTCGCAAGACGGCGCTTCCACAAATTTATAACACCATGTGAATAATCTCAAGATCGACGACCTCCACCAATTATGCCCCCGGTGAATAAGCACAATTGAGTAAAGACCTCGGCTAACCCAAAATAGGCTGACCTCATTAGGCCAATCGATCAAGTGCAGATACGCGTCGGAGTTGAAAGCCAACCGTTCTCCCTTCATCTCGACGTTAAGATGGCCATGCTCATGCACCGCGTTTTCCCTCGGACTCAAATTGCCCAACGCGACACTTCGTGTGCACAGCTCATGCTGGCTGACTTGCTATTCGTACGTCCCTCCATGTTTTCCCCTCCCCTCTCGTCTCTCTATATAGGACTCTTCACCCCGATGGACCTCAAGTCATCCTGGCTCTTGGTAGACGGGATGAACTCAACAGTACCTAGAATAGAGAAGCGCAAGACTAAGGGAGAAAAGGCGGAACGGAACGCTCATATACACGATGACAAAGACGGACGCGAAACCACCGTGACGTGACACATGCACGGACCGACGCATTGATAAGCGCGAGGAACATGTATGAGAGGCATGTCACTCTTTCACATCCAGATCGTGTGCATCGTTCGGTCGAGCTAATATGTACATATCTGCAAAATCGCATTAGACTATATTGCTCGCAGTGTAGTCGACGCCCGATTATCAATCGCTTGGAACCGGCCTGAAATTATGATAGGCAAGAGCAGGCTTTTCAATCGAGCTCGAGATCCGAACCGCCGTCAGGACTTGCTGAGGTTTGTTAGCTGCCTTGGTTGCTGATCGATCGACCGGCCAACGGAGATAAAGCGAAATTCACAGTCGACTTTTCTGCACAGCTCTGGAAAACCCTCCGACATTCTGTGTGACCACTGTTCCTCTTATTAGTAAGATACATTATATCACCACTAAATCAGAGTCTAGGTGCTATGGTTGAATAATAGTTCGTTGTAAGTGAACTTGAGATCGTTTACAAATAAGTGGTACTTTTTCTTACTGGGACGCCTCGAAAACGGTAAGTAACTGATCTGGACATCGTTGGGAATTGGGCGACGATTTCAGGCATGATGCAGCCGCATTGCGGCGATGGCTGACCTAAAAGCTTCCCAGATTCAAACTGGGAATGTCTCTAATTTTGGAAGCAATCTGCGAAGCATCGCTGGCTCGATAGTGCGCGGGGTGATCACCATCCCGCCACATCTCATGGACGATATCATCCGTAAACAGGCGAGGGCGATAGATAGTACGATGCACGCGGCCATCGGTCTTATCGCTGTGGCGCTGTCTGCTAAGCTCGTCAATTTGAGCGGCCGGGTCTATCAGAATGATAACTGATCATGATTGTCTGGAGTATGCGGTCAATCTGATGGGCCGTTGATAATCAGCACTAGAATGGAATACAGAAGGGAGGACCCGGCGTCGGAATTTGGAAAAGGCGGAAACACGAATGGACAGATCGGACGGCGTGGGGACTCGAGAACCAACTTGTCGCTCCTGTCGCTCTCGCTGTTGAAGGCATACGGAACACTGTCACTGCTATCATTGGCAAGTGTTCGCGTGTATAAATGCGGATCCCATAGTATTGAGGTTTGAGAGCATCTGTGTTCCACTGATTGGTAGGTTACATTACCACTAAGCATGCATGTATATGTATACCCGGTGGCTCCAGTGATGGGCCCAGCGATGATTGATTAAATATACATGACGTTTAGGCAGTGAGAACGGGGCAGAGAGGCATACTTAGATGTACATCGTGATTAGGCACAAATACAGGTCGCTATAGACGCTCAGCGGACCTCGTCAGACACAATTTACAAAGCACAACAAATTGCAAGAAATTTAGAAACGCGCCCACGACGGCCCGGGGGCTCACAGCTCACGCACGACCCGGTTCGAAAACCACGTCACGTACTCAGCCTTGGGTAGCACGACCGGCACTTTGATCTGTCCGACGTTCTTGCTGCCCTCGTCCAGTTTCATCTGCAGAAAATCGCTGAACGTCCCAGCCCGGACGAGCCGCATAGTCGGTTTGCGAAAACGTCCGATCGCGAGAGCTGAAGAAACGTTTGGGAATTGTAACAACGCATCCAAAACTCGATCCGGGACACTGAACACAAGATCCGAGTCGGAGACTAGGGAATAATACATGATTTGTTAGCAAGGTGCGCAACGGAATAAATACCGGGCAAAGCTTACCCTCGTCACCGACAAGCTCGACAAAGAACCCGATAGTAACAGGAATCTGGCGTTCGTCCTTCGTCGTGGTCCAATTGAAGACGTTGAGAAGAGACATGGATGAAATGGCAGAGGACATTGCAACCCTCAGATCGTTCTCACTGAGTTGGACAAAGTCGAATCGCATGACCATGCTGGCGACAGGCTGGTCAGCGAAAGCATGTTGGGCATTTGTGAATGCTCACTTGCGGCGCTCAACAATTTTCACAATGGGAATACCATCTGTTGGGTCAACCTCGGCAATCTCGATTACATCTTCAAGAAGATAACGCCATAGGCCATCAGGGTTCGTTACCACGATCTCGTATCGTTTCCCCACCTCAACCTCCCACTGTCGTGCAGATTAGTCACCGGTGTCGTCGGACAGCAAGCTCCGACTTACGAGTTGTGAGAGTGAACTGACCGAGTCACTACTCTTTTCGATATCCAGAAACTCTATGATGTTTGTTTTCATCAATTTGTACAGGTTCGACTCCCGTTGATTGTAAGGCATCCCGATCTTTGCAGCCTCCGTGCTTGCATAGTAACGAGGGCATACATCAATGTTGGGACCAAGATACCATTGAGCCTTCACGGAGATTATCAGTGCGGAGGAAATAAGTAAGGGAATCATAAACATACCAGTGGGAGAGATGAAGCGAATGAAGCACTGGCAGCAGCAGTGACTGAACGCAACTTCGGCCAGACGTGACCGCACCAACCTGGACGACTAGAGGGG
>JBBPOK010000223.1:0-47630 GCA_038091415.1 Leccinum variicolor | reverse complement strand
ACTCATCATCATCAGTTTGCTCAAATCACCACTTTGTCAAATTTGCGATCTGATATGGTGTCATAGTAAGTGATTAGTTAGTATGCTATTAAAAGAGTGATTCTTATGCACTACCAAGATTCTAGCAGTGATTATTTTCGCAAATTGAACAATATATCAATTTGAGCAAACAGGTATAGGTAATTTGATAGTGCACTCATGAATCATCACTCCTCTTTTGCTCAAATTACCATATTGTGAAATTTGCGGACCTCTTGTCATCAGTTCATTCAACATATAGAATCTAAGATTAGCTCTTCACCATGCCTAGTATGTTTGCTCAAATCACAACATTGTCAATTATTCTTATGAGTGCACTATCATGATATTGATGATGAAAGGTCCGCAAATTTCACAATATGGAGATTTGAGCAACAGAGGAGTAATGATTCTGATGAGTGGCACTATCACTGATTTGCATATTGAGTCAATTGATGATGAGTGGTCCGCAAATTGCACATGTACTCTCAAATTACACATACCTGTTTGCTCAAATTGATAGATTGTTAAATTTGCGAATTGATATGAGCAACATTCAACTGATATGAATGAACCATAGTGCTATGAGTCCAGGCTAGCTCATCAATCTGTATGTTGAGTGAACTGATGATCAGAGGTCCGCAAATTTGACAATCTGGTGATTTGAGCAAAAGAGCAGTCATGATTTTGATCAGATGACTATCACAAACTGCTCATATAAATTCGCAAATTGAACAATCTATCAATTTGAGCAAACAGGTAGGGATAATTTGAGAGTCTACTCAAAAATCATACTGCTCTTTTGCTCAAATCACCAGATTGTCAAATTTGCGAATCTGTATCCCTTACATATATCATTAAGTCATATCACTAGACAGTATTGATAGATGTCACCATACCTGTTTGCTCAAATTGATAGATTGATAAATTTGCGAATCCATAATCATCTGTACTCTGATGAGTCCACATGACTGTTGCAGCTCATATAAATTCGCAAATTTAACAATCTATCAATTTGAGCAAACAGGTATGATGATTTATATGGTATTACATTGACTGAGCAAATAGTCACTCGGCTCTCATCAAATATACTTCTTATGAGTACAATATCTATCATGAGAGGTCCGCAAATTTCACAATATGGAGATTTGAGCAAAAGAGCAATGATGATTCTGATGAGTGCACTATGATGATCCATATGAGCGCAAATCCGACAATATGGAGATTGGAGCAAAACAGCAGTGATGATTCATATGGTACTCTCAAATTGCCCATACCTGTTTGCTCAAATTCATAGATTGTTAAATTTGCGAATTTATATAATGCATGCAGAATACTACTCCCTGAATCAACACCATTGGATCCAGAATCATCACTGCTCTTTTGCTCAAATCACCATCTTGTCAAATTTGCGGACCTCTGATCATCATCAAGATTGTGCACTCATAAGAATGCACTACTCCTTGCTCAAATTGTCACATTGTCAAATTTGCGGATATCCCATCATCACATGAATCATAATGCACTCATCAGAATCATCACTGAGGTTTTGCTCAAATTGCCACATTGTAAAATTTGCGAATTTAGATAATCAGAATAATAACAACTTTAGACATCAGTTCACTCAACATACAGAAACTGCCTAGTATGTTTGCTCAAATTGATAGATTGTTAAATTTGCGAATTTATATGAGCAACATTCAACTGATATAAATGGACCACTATGTAGTGCTATTAGTCCAGGCTGGCTCATCAATCTCTATGTTGAGTGAACTGATGATGATGGGTCCGCAAATTTGACAATATGGTAATTTGAGCAAAAGAGCAGTGATAATTTTGATGAGTGCACTACCCATACCTGTTTGCTCAAATTGATAGATTGTTCAATTTGCGAAAATCATCACTTCTTCTGTTAGTGCACTGATCAGTTTCTAAAATCACCATATAGACTAGTAGACCTCTCTCATCATCTGACATCAGTTGACTCAACATATAGCATACTAACTAATCACTATACTACATGAATTGACAATATCAGATCGCAAATTTGACAAAGTGGTGATTTGAGCAAACTGATGGTGATGAGTCTGCTAACACTATCTATAATAATGATCAGAAATCCGCAAATTTGACAACATGGTGATTTGAGCACATGAGCAACAATGATTCTGATGAGTGCACTATCACCAATCTGGATTTTGGATTAACAGATGATTATGGATTCGCAAATTTGACAATATGGTAATTTGAGCAAAACAGCAGTGATGATTTTGATAAGTGCACTGACATTGTTCATGCTTGCACTCTGATTCATAATGATGAATTCGCAAATTTGACAATATGATAATTTGAGCAAACAGGTATGGTGACATCTATCAATACTGTCTAGTGATATGACTTAATGATATATGTAAGGGATACAGATTCGCAAATTTGACAATCTGGTGATTTGAGCAAAGGCCCATTGCAAAAAAACAATCACTTGAGTGTACTGATTAGTTAGAAGTCAAATGAATCCATATTTTGACCAGACCTATTTGCTCAAATTGATAGATTGTTCAATTTGCGAATTTATATGAGCACTCATCACTGCTTCTGTGGACTTAACATCAACAATGTCAGTGCATTCATCAAAATCATCACTGCTCTTTGCTCAAATATCCATAAATTTGTGGACCTCTTGTCATCAGTTCACTCAACATAGAATCTTTAGCTCCTCACCATGGCTAGTATGTTTGCTCAAATCACTAAATTGTCAAATTTGCGATTATTTAGTGATTATTCTGATGAGTGCACTAACATTGATATTGATGATGTGAGGTCCGCAAATTTTAGAACATGGATATTTGAGCAAAGAGGAGTGATGATTCTTATGAGTGCAATATCCATAATGATGCACAAATTTCACAATGTGGAGGTTTGAGCAAAAGAGAAGTGATTATTTTGATCAGAGGACTATCAATATAAATTCGCAAATTTAACAATCCATCAATTTGAGCAAACAGGTATGGTAATTTATATAGAATTAACTGCACTGATGATTTTTATGAGTGCAAATTTGACAATATGGTAATTTGAGCAAAGAGCAGTGATGATTTATGACATGAAGATGAGTCCACAGTGATGACTGCTCATATATTCGCAAATTTAACAATCTATCAATTTGAGCAAACAGGTATTGTGACATCTATCAATACTGTCTGGTGATATGACTTAATGATATATGTAAGGGATATAGATTCGCAAATTCGACAATCTGGTGATTTGAGCAAAGGCCCATTTCAAAAAAAACAATTACTTGAGTGTACTACCTGTTTGCTCAAATTGATAGATTGTTAAATTTGCGAATTTATACGAGCAAGCAGTCTGTCATCTGATCAAAATGATCACTGCTCTTTTGCTCAAATTACCACATTGTCAAATTTGCGGACTCATCATCATCAGTTGACTCAATAATACAGATCAATGAGAGTGCACTCATCAGAATCATCACTGCTCTTTGCTCAAATATCCATATTGTCAAATTTGCGGACCTCTTGTCATCAACTCACTCAACATATAGAATCTGTATAGCTGTTCACCAGAGCTGACTGACTATGTGCTCAGTCAAATCACCATTCCTGTTTGCTCAAATTAATAGATTGTTAAATTTGAGCAAACAGTACCGCTCAAATCACTACATTGTCAAATTTGCAATTCTCCAGTGATTATTTTTGTAAGTGCACTATCATGATATTGAGGATGAGAGGTCCGCAAATTTCACAATATGGTCATTTGAGCAAAGAGCAGTTCATTAGTAGTATACTAACTAATGATCCACATGTCTGTTGCAGCTCATGCTGCATCAGATGACACACTGCTCATGAATCAACACCCTCAGACAAATTTGACAATGTGATGATTTGAGCGGTACTGTTTGCTCAAATTTAACAATCTATTAATTTGAGCAAACAGATATGGTGATTTGACTGAGCACATTGTCACTCAGCTCTCATCAGATATGCCTCATTCCACAACACAATTTGAGCAAAGAGCAATGATGATTCTGATGAGTGCACTATTCTGATATTGATGATCCATATGAGCGCAAATCTGACAATATGGAGATTGGAGCAAAACAGCAGTCATGATTTATATGAGTGCACTCTCAAATTGCCCATACCTGTTTGCTCAAATTGATAGATTATTGAATTTGCGAATTTATATGATGCATGAGCTCTGAGAATCATCACTCTCCTTCCTGTCCTTCCTTATTGTCTGTGGCATGGACTTGTGATCAACTTTGTCCAATTATTGTGAATGTGAATCTCAGCATAGTAACCAACTACTCCCTGAATCAACACCATCTTAATCAGATCACAACTTTGACAATGTGATGATTTGAGTGGTATGCTCAAATTGATAGATTGTTAAATTTGCGAATGTGTATGTCATAGCAGTTATCACTGCTTTGATAGTGCACTCCTCAGAATCATCACTGCTCTTTTGCTCAAATTTATCAATTTATCAATTCGAGCAAACAGATATGGTGACACAACTTAATGATTTATATGGATGAGCAAATAGTCTAGTGTTAAGCATCTGTTAGCTTTCATCAGATATATTTTCGCAAATTTCACAATATGGTGATTTGAGCAAATGCTCATGCCACAATATATCATATCTGTTTGCTCAAATTGATCGAGTGTGAAATTTGAGAATTTATATGAGCAGTCTGTCACCAGTTAGTACATTCATAACCAACAGACCTCTCATCATCAGTTGACTCAACATATAGACTTCACCATGCCCAATTACTATATTTGCTCAAATCACTCCATTCTCAAATTTGCGATTATCCAGTAATTTTATTTGTACATTATCATCTGAGAGGTCCGCAAATTTCACAATATGGTCATTTGAGCAAAAAAGAAGTGATGATTCAGAGTGAACTCTCACATTACCCTACCTGTTTGCTCAAATTAATAGATTGTTAAATTTGCGAATTTATATGTACAGTCTATCATTGATAGTCCTCTGATCAAAATCATCACTTCACATTTGCTCAAATCTCCACATTGTGAAATTTGCGGACCCATCATCATCAATTGACTCAATATGCATCAATGACAGTGCTACTCATCAGAATTATCACTCATCTTTTGCTCAAATCTCCATATTGTCAAATTTGCGGACATCTCATCATCAATATCATGGTTTATATTGTACTCATCAGAAGAATCACTGGATAATCGCAAATTTGACAATGTAGTGATTTGAGCAAATATACTAGGCATAGTGAGGTCTATATGGTGAGTCAACTGATAATGAGAGGTCCGCAAATTTCACAATATGGAGATTTGAGCAAATGTGAAGTGATGATTCATGAGTGCATTCTCAAATTACCATACCTGTTTGCTCAAATCAATAGATTATGAAATTTGCGAATTTATATGTCATAGCAACATTCAACTGATATCCTGCCCATTGCTCACTGAATGGACCACTATCCTAGTAGGCTCATCAATTTGTGTGTTGAGTCAACTGATGATCAGAGGTCCGCAAATTTTACAATATGGTAATTTGAGAAAAAGAGAAATAATGATTCTGATGACTGCATGATCTGTATACTGAGTCAACTGATGATGATGAGTCCGCAAATTTCACAATGTGGAGATTTGAGCAAAAGAGCAGTGATGATTCATAAGTGCACTCTCAAATTTCCCATACCTGTTTGCTCAAATTGATAGATTGTTAAATTTGCGAATTTATATCATCAATAAGCTCTCAGAATCATTATCACTGTCCTCATTTATTATCTGTGGCATGGACTTATGATCAACTTTGTCCAATTATTGCGAATGTAAATATACATCCTCAGCATACTCACTAAACTACTACATGAATCAACACCATCAGATTTCAAATCATTTGACAATGTTGTGATTTGAGCAAACATACTAGGCAGAATTTCTCTGTATATTGAGTCATTGAACTGATCCTCAAAGTTGTCATGATTCTCATTATATGAATTCACAAATTTCAAAATGTGGCAATTTGAGAAAAAAAGCAGTGATGATTCTTACAAGTGCTTCATATTTCATGTGATGATGAGATGTCCACAAATTTGACAATATGGTGATTTGAGCAACGAGCAGTGATGATTCTGATGAGTGCACTATCATACTAGACATGGGAAGTGCTAATATCTGGTGATCATGAGTCTGCAAATTTCACAATGTGATCATTTGAGCAAAAGAGCAGTGATGATTCTTATTGAGCTCACATTTCAGCTCAAATTTCAGCAGGTTGATGAGCAATAAGAAGCAGTGATGATTTTTGCAAATTTGACAATCTCTCAATTTGAGCAAACAGGTGTGGTGATCATGATGCATATGGATTCACACAGCAATACTCAGCTCTCATCTGATTATATGGTCATTTTCAGCAAAGGCTCATTTCACAAAACATTTGAGTGTACTAACTGCTGTTGATGATATGAATTCACAAATTTCACAATCTATTAATTTGAGCAACCAGGTATGGTGATGAACTAAGCAATCATGATAGATCCACAAATTTCACAATGTAGTGTTGATAGAGCTGAAAGCTAATTCACAAAATCATTCATTGAATATTCAATCAGTACACTCAAGTAATTGTTTTGTGGACAACCACATTAGTCGCTCAGTGGTCATATTCACCATACCTGGTTGCTCAAAGTGATAGATGGTTAAATTTGCAAATTCATATCATCAACAATGTTAGTGCACTCATAGTATGATAATTGTATATTGTAATTCAGTCTAGTGCAATCTCCATACTACACACTCTATAATGTAATATTGTTTTGGGCATGTCAGACAGTTAGTACAGTACACATAATGTGAAGCCCTCACCAAAGCTATCTCGGCTTAATGGCACATTTGGATCTAATTTTATGAAATCTCCCTACTTTACATTGTCAGCAATAAATTTGTTTCGGTCAAGCACTGTATGTAATGGAATGCTGTTTCAGCATGTTAGACAGAACAGGTCAGTAGTTACTTCCAATTACATTGAAATGTAGTCTATGTGGTATACTTGCTTTGGAAATGAACAGTATGAACTGGAGAACTGTGTGTAATTATGGCGAGATCACATTGGAGAGAGCTTCCATGGGACCTAAGTGACTATCAAACATGCCAGAACACACTCCAATACCTACAGTCTACTGCCAAAGCAACTATGTCACTTAGAGTAGATGAAAATGTCATTGCATGAAAATATGGAACTGTTTGTAATTATGCTAAGATAGCACTGGGAAAGGATTGCATAGTAGGACACCACATTACTGCTAATGATGCTGGAACATCACTCCACTGCATACAGTGTATTAGTATATCATTTAGAGTCTATTTAAATGTAATGTCTCAAAACTGCAGACATATTTTATGTCGAGATAGCTTCGGCGAGGGCTTAGATATGTACTGAACTTGTCTGACATGCCGAAATAACATAACATTACATACAGTCCTTTGCCGAAATATATGTACTGCTTAGAGTCTATAGTAGAGAAATTTCACAAAAGTAAATTACAGAGTGTAGTTATGTCGAGATGGTTTTGGAGAGGCCTTGAATCAATATGTAATGGACTGACTATCTGACATACCGAAACATCATTCCATTACATACTGACCTTTGCTGAAACAAGTTTACTGCTTAGAGTGTACAGGAGGGATATGTCACTAAACTACATTACAATGTCACCAGTTATACCAAGATAGCTTCGGCAAGGGCTTCTGTATGTACTGGCTGCTTAGAGTGTATAGTAGGGACATGTCACAAAAGTAAATTACAATGTGTAGTTATGCCGAGATGGCTTCAGCAAGGGCTTTTGTATATACTGGATGGACTGTCTGACATGCCGAAACAGCATTACATTACATACAGTCATTTCCCGAAGCATGTTTACTGCTTAGAGTGTATAGTAGGGAAATGTTACACAACTAAATTATAATGTGCAGTTATGCTGAGAAGACTTTGGTGAGGCTTCAATATGGACTGGATTGACTGCCTGACATGCCGAAATAACAGTGCATTGCACACAGTCCTTGGCCAAAACCAGTTTATTGCTCAGAGTTTATAGTAGAATGATTTCACACAATTAAATTACACTATGCAGTTATGCCGAGATGGCTTCGGCAAGGCCTTCCATACGTCCTGGATTGACTGTCTGACATACCAACACATCATTCCATTACATACTATCATTTGCTGAAACAAGTTTATTACTTAGAGTGTAGAGGAGGGATATTTCATAAATGTAAATTACATTGCCAGTATGCAGTTATGCCGAGATGGCTCCAGCAAGGCCTTCCATATGTACTAGACTGACTGTTTGACATGCCGAACCAACAGTGCATTGTATACAGTCATTGGCTGAAACTAGTTTATTGCTCAGCCTGAGAGTGTATACTAGTAAGGAGATTTCACAAAATTAAATTACACTATGCAGTTATGCATTGAACTGTCTGTCTAACATGCCGATATCAAATTCCATTACATACAGTCCTTTGCCAAAACAAGTTTATTAGTTAGCGTACGGTATAGTAGGGAGATTTCACAAAACTAAATCACAATATACAGTTATGCTGAGATAGCTTCGGCAAGGCCTTACATAGATACTTGACTGACTGTCTGACATGCTGAAACAACATTACATTACATACAGTCCTTTGCCGAAACAAGTTTATTACTTACTATAGAGTGTATAGTAGCCTGAGGGAGATTTGATAAAATTAAAGCACAATGTGCAGTGATGCCAAGATGGCTTTGGCAAGGGCTTCCCTATATACTGAACAGCCCATTGGCCAGTCGGCAAACATGCCAAGTGGTTATTCTGGCCGATTAGTAAACTATGGAATGGACTCATTCCTAGCCAATTGGCCAAATCAGCAACATGCTGAATTTTTGGTTGTTAGCCGATTGGTCAATTGTGGAATGCAGGCATTCACCTTAGTGGGCCAGTCGGCAAACGTGCCAGTTTTCATTTTGGCCAATTGGTGAACTGTGGAATTGAGTCATGCCTAGCCAATTGGCTGATCAGCAACATGCCAAAAGATTGATTGTTGGCCGATTAGTCAATTATCCACAGCCCATGCATGGGCCAGTGGGCAAATATGCTGAGTTTTCATTTTGACCAATTGGTGAACTGTGGAATAACCTATAGAAATCCTTTATGGATATTCTAATAGCACAGTATAGTAGAGAATACTACTATAAGATAGAGGGAGACTCTAGTAGAAAACTTACTAGATAGTTGAGATAGAAAAAGAGAACTAAAAGAGTTACCAACACTGTTTGAGAATGAAGCGGACTGAATATTCAAGGGTGAGGGATAAGCCCTTATATACTATAGTGTATGTTTGTACATATTATGGTATGGAACATTCCAGAAGACCATGTCATAAGTTCTAGCCACTAGCATAAGAAACTCATTATGATCAGTTATTAAGCTTGATCAATAATCAGTAAGCAAAGATGTAGCCAATAGCAAAAAGAGCTCTTATCTACATCTAATCTACATTAAATAAGCACTGAATGAATGGTCTAGATTGAGTCTAGACTCCATAGTTGTTGTTTAAGAACTACATGAATAACTATAGTTTTAACACTTTTCTTCATTGAGTTGATGTGTAAAAAATTATTGAAGAAATTTGTTGAAGTCCAATTAAATCTAAAATGTGATTGAGTGGACACCTAAACTGACGCCTCTTGTGGCCAGGGGCAAATTTGACCAAATAAAGGACTGGAAATACACATGGGATGATAAAAGGTCACATAACACAATTATCTCATAAGCAATATCTCTAATGGAAATTCTGATGAAACCATTAGGTAATATCATGTCTTATTAGGGTAATTAGTGAGACCAAGTCATAAGCAACCAATTCAGAACTTATCAATGGTAACATTCTTAATAAAGATGTCAGCCTTTTGATCGGTAGTAGGAACCTCATACAGTTTGAGTTCTTTTAACTCTTGTACTGCATGTCAAATATAGTGATATCAAATGCTTAGACCTTCCTTCTTGAGCAGAATTAGAGACAAATAGCTCGTTGATTATCACAATTAAGTGGTAATCATGCCAGACCGTCACGGTGGTTCCGTGAATAAGTTCTCTCTGAACTCTAGGTGAAGATTCCCTTACCATTTGCTCTGCCAATGAAACAATGGCATTGAGAGATAGTGGCTGCCCAGTGGAGTCGAGCTCAAAATAAGGCACCTATGTTCATATGTAGCTTTATTGACATTGAAGGAATATTTGAAACCTACCAGAATAACTGGTGTAAAGATGTTTGTCCAGCTTAAACTTTCCATCCACACGAGCAATATCCTGCATGAGAGCGAAAGTGGGAATGGTCAATACACCAACTTGGGCTGTATTGAGAATCTTTGTTTACTAGTCATGTGCCCAGCTCCATAAACGAAAGGTCACAGCGAGGCATTGTCAATTGCTAGTGATAGTGAAACATCAACTTAGAAAGCTCATCATAAATGTAACTACGGCATGTCATCGAGATAAATCAGTTCAACCTCGACCGGCAAATGGTCCACTTCCTCTTGCCCAGCAATGTTGATAACATTGTTAATAGGCTGGTTGTGCGCAGCCAAACTGCCGCCGGCATCAACCATTGGTTCATTGGGTTCATCTTCCAGAAGGTCGCACTGGTTGAGTGTTGTTCCACCAGAAAACATCAACCGACGCTTCCTTAAATCGTACTTCAGCATTTGCAAGGCCTCAAATAGGGTATGCAAAGTTCAGTTGCGTTTCACTGTGTCCATCTCTGCACTTGAGGAGAAAACATGTTCGCAGGGCACCACCGAGGCTTGGATCGGAAGATAGTCCATGCCGATGGTGAATATCGTAGGATAACTCTGCCATTTGCTGTGTAGTATATTACTGTGATTACACATGTATGTCAAAGAAAGATCAGATAATTGTGCTTACCTCCCAGAATTGCAACTTGAACGGGTCTGAGTCTTCATCCCAAAGGTCCCCATTGATATATGATCTATACTCATTGTCCGTCATCATTGTACTCTGGGACTGGGACCGTCAAATCATCATGTCC
Organism: Leccinum variicolor; assembly: GCA_038091415.1. Lineage (NCBI taxonomy): Eukaryota > Fungi > Basidiomycota > Agaricomycetes > Boletales > Boletaceae > Leccinum > Leccinum variicolor. The sequence goes on along the minus strand of JBBPOK010000223.1, from coordinate 36,516 downwards.
GCGAGGCCGAATTGTGCAGCAAGTGAATCAATCATGTGGACTGCATTGGTCTTCTTGGCGGTTGTGACGACTGGAAAGTCTGATTAGTTTTAACTCAAAGGAATGGCAGGTACTTACACATAGCGACCACATATGCTCGTGTATTGTCCATGCACTGATACTAGTATCAAGTGGCCCATTCGAGCCCAACATTGATCCATGGTTTCAGTTGAAGGTGTTTTGTGGCGAGCATCTCCCAGGCCGACATGAAGAGTTAGAAGAATGGAACTGAGCTCCCCAATCTGATGAGGAAGACTTTCACTCGACATTCGTTGCTGAACTTTGTGTGGGACCTTTTTGAAATAGAAGTTCAACTCACTTGGAGGATTTGTTTGAAATATTCAAGAACCTGCCATTGTGACAGAGACAGAGCATATTCAGCTAGTTCTTTTTGATTTGGAAATATCTGTTGTAGTAAATCACCAGTCTAGTCCGACCGACCACTCACAGTCCGGAGCACAGTCTGGCATCACCGACAGCCAGGACTAGAGTCCGGATATACCAACACTCGGACTAAGGTCTGGTGACCTACCCTCAGCCCTCATCCTTGATGTTACTACATTAGTACCATGTCGTCATCACTACCATTCCATTACTAGTCACTCCCTTATATCATTATGTACTAGACCTGATGTCATTCAGAATGGCATCCTTATCCACTTCTTCTTCTTTCTACGTGTCCGAGCTAGCCCCCAAGTGACAGTCCAATAGTCCAACCGGACTTTGGTTTACTTCATTAGGTCAAAGCTGCCCATACACTTTGGGGCTTTGTTATTTCCATCGCCATACATCGCTGCGTCTTGTCGCACATATACTCGGATCCCAGAGGTAAGGGAATTGCTTGCTCAGTTAAGAGCCATTGATTGTGTGATCAATCCCAAGATAGCAACTCGGACTAAAGATGCTGTGTTGGGTTCATACGACCCTCAATCCAGTTCGCTTTGAATGGGCTTTCTAAGACCTCATTTGAGAGGACACCACTGTTCCGCCGGAAATAGTATTAAACCTCACCCTGTGCATAGTGGGTCAGCACACACTTTAAACCGAGCATAATTGGTTTCAGGTGCGCGTGATACCTGTGATGCACATGGGTTATTACATCCCTCCAAAATTGTAGTGCCGGCAACAGGCTAGATCTTAGAGAAAAGATTGAATCCATCATTCTGCCAGTGGGCTCCCCCTATTGACATATGCAGATGCTCGTGACGTCTGACCCTTTGTTTTCTTTTACAGGTCTTACCCCGGAGTGCACGGTCTCTTCATGAGTACCCCTCCGACTATTCCGGAATACGGACTACCAGTATCATTTGTCATCCTATCCAACACATCTGAGAACTCCCCTGCCTTGTCTACAATCTCCTTAGGATCTGTCATGGCATTCTGGAAAGATGTTCAAAACCACTTCGACACTAAGCTAGAACAATTCACCTCCACAGCAAAGAAAGTTGCCAATCCCAGAGCATGGAACGGAGACTGAGCCAAATTCACATTATGGTACGCTCGCCTAAATCTGTTCGCAATCACAAGGAAGGGTGACAAGAGAGACAAGGCAGCTATCATGATGCTTTGGTCTCATTACGGTCAATGGATTCTTATTCTCCAGTATATAAAATGTTTAGATCAGTGTCCCCATCTACGGGCGTGGCACTAAAAGACTATAAACAACTTGAACTTGAAGGTGTACTTAATTCCAATTCAAAATAAAAATAAAAAATTACTACACAATAATGCAGTTGTACAGAAATTCTCTGGACTTTGTTACGGCCTGTAGTTCTATTTATAAATCCCCTCCAAGTTCCATTTCCTTCACCAGTTGAACCTCTCAAATGTTTCGAAGTTTGGACTACCCTCCAGTGGACTCCTAGCCGAGAGGCTCTTCAGTCGTCATGACAAAAGTGCTGCTAGACTCCGGAGCAACCAACACTTTTATTGATTCTCGTTTAGTCGAACATTACAAGTTTCCTTTGATACCCTATCCCGGTCTATTGGCACTCAAAACTCCAAAAAAGATATCTCGTCCTATGTTTCAATTTGTGATTAAAAACACTTGGCATTCTTTCCCCGCAAGGGCCTACATTGCTACGCTTTCTATAATGCCCTTTTTCTTGGATTTGATTTTCTTTCCCTACGTAATCCATCTATTGATTGGACATTGCCACAGTGCTGTCACTAATCTTTAACAGATGTCCAACTACATGCGCCTTGATGACTATGCTGGAATATAGAGAGTCCGTGAAGTCCAACCTCAAGAAGTCAGTACCGGTTACACCGCCGGCCCCTAGAGACTCGAATAAGGAAAGACCAAAAGACACAGTACCAGCTAGTCACGTAGATTCCCATAAGATAGAGGTTGTTGATGGTGTAAAAACCGGAAATATCCAAGCAGATGAAATAGAAAATCTAAAAAACAAGATACCAATAGTGTTTTAAGGTCCAGTCCAGTCCTTTGCCCCTAAACTGCAATACTGGGACCATAACCGGTTAAGAAACATTTCAGATACAAAAAGACTGGACCAAAACCGATAAAAGAATGATTTTTCAGTCTGTATCGGTTTTTGCCGGTCCAGTTAACAGTTAAAACCAATTTGGTTGTGCCTCAAAATTAGTACTCGATTTCGGCTTTCCACCACTATTTTCTTTATGTAAAATGGTCCATGCATTGTGGAGATATGATCATTTCAATATTTCATCAAATATAGGTGTGTAGACAGCCAAAAAGTATCAATATGGGTGATCTAGGTGGCTGAGATATAACCAATATTGACCTTCATGTCAATATATTGTCATAAATATCATAACTGACTCAAATAAAATTGTAGAAATATGGGAAAATCAGGGAAAATCTTCATATGTACTCCCAAATAGGGGACAATAGGGGCTACCCAACCAGGACCGGTCTTGGTTGGTCCGGTCCGGTTAAATTTTGGTCTTTTATTGGTCTTAGGACTGGACCTTACTAAAACACTAGATACCGACGGAGTTCCACTGTAAAAGTGCTTTATCATAAATAGGGTAGTTCCACTCTGCGGCATCAAATGAATGTGAAATAAAGGTGCTTGGCGGCCTACATAGTCCGTCCTCACATAAGACCGAGAGCACAGCTCTGGTAGCAATGTCCAATGCATCGGTCTCTATCCGGATCTCCTTGTCCTGATCGGGGTAAGCCAATAGGGGCGCTTCTTCAAATTTTCGCTTTAAAGTTTGGAACACCTGTTTTTGGTCCTCAGCCCATACCTCGGTCCATCGGTCAGTAGAATACGGAGCATCATAGAAAACTTGGTCCTATCAATTTGGCTTGGTGCCGAAATAAACTTCAGTCAGTGGGCCCTTCCCTAGCCCATGGGTCCAGAATTAATTCCCCTCAGTGGCCCCATCCATACTGTATAGGACCGAAACAAATTTCGGTCAGCCGGCCTTCCACGGGGTCTCAGCAATCAGTTTGCTTGGTGGGCCTGTCCATACTGTATGGGGCCGAAATAAACTTTGGTCGGTGGGCCCTTCCCTATCCCATGGGTCTAGAATTAATTCCCCTTGGTGGGCCCGTCCATACTGTATGGGACCAAAACACATTTCGGTCAGTCGGTGGCCCTTCTCTATTCCACGGGGTCTCGGCAATCAATTTGCTCGGTGGGCCTGTCCATACTGTATGGGGCCAAAATAAACTTCGGTCAGCGGGCCCTTCCCTATCCCATGGGTCTAGAATCAAGGGCCCACTGTCCATACTATATGGTGTTGAAATCATAGTTATTCAAGTAGTTCTTACACAACAAATACTATGATGTCTAGACTCGATCTAGACCTTTCATTTACGCTTATGTAATGTAGATTAGATGTAGGTAAGAGCTCTATTAGCTATTGGCTACATCTTTACTTACTAAGTGTGACTCATGTCAATGAGGTGTCAATGAGGCATGCTTACTGATCATGATGAGTTTCTTATGCTATAGATTGGCTAGAACTTATTACATGATCTTCTGGAATGATCTTCGAACATTCCATCCATAATATATACAAACATACCATGTAGTATATAAGGACCTTGTCCTCACCTTTGAATATTAGTTCACTTCACTATCAAACAGTGTTGATAACTCTTTCAGTTCTCGATCAATCTATCTCAATACTTCCTAGTAAGTTTTCTACTAGAGTTTCCCTTATCTTATAGTAGTATTCTCCTACTATACTGCACTTCTAGAATATCCATAAAGGATTTTTATATATGGGACCGAAATCATTTCCGCTTGGTGGGCCTGTTCATACTCTACAGGGCCGAAATACATCTCGGTCGGCGGTCAGCCCCGGGCCCTTCCTATCCCATGAGAGCACAATGTTTCCTTCCACTCAGAGGGCCCGTCCATACTCTATGGGACCAGCCCTACATTTTATTCAGCAGGCCCATCCCTATTCCATGGACACCATCCATCCCTCGGCCCGTCCATGATCCATGGAACACAAAATCTTGGGCCCGCCTCGGGGTTAACCGTGGCTTTCGGCCCTTTTGCAGGCAGGGTTTCCATACACATACGGAAAATCTTACTTACTGGGCTCAATGGTCCTGGTTAGACTCGACCATCCTCTCACAACTCAAGGCCGTCAGCTGTTGAGTCCTCAGCACTGCATGGACCCTCTTCCAGAACTTGAAGAGATCATGATCAATGAGACTCTGTTCTTTGATTCTGATAAAGAAGAAACCGCTCCGCGCATGTCACAACGTCCAAGATAGTACTGACGGTACTACTCAGCTAAACCCCCGTGGCCTTCGGCCCTTTTGCAAGCAGGGTTTCCGTGATGTATGAGAAAATGTTACTCACATACTATGTGGACCATTGGACTCTGATTGTGAGCGTACCTGACTCGACAAGCACTGAGAACCTTTGGGGCGAGGAGCTCTGCCGGGGGAAGAAGGCGAAGGCATTTGAAGTGAAAGCCAGCTTGGAAAGGCTTGAAGCCAAGCCAGCAGCCTTTTGTACCAAAAACAATGAGGCTTTTGACATCAATTTCCGCAGCCGTGTGCAGCATGCTACTAGCCAATTTGAAAGCAAAAATGAGCTATGACTCAGCTTATTGCAATGTGCCTGACCGGTAAGTATGGGTTTACCAAATTCCACATTTACATCGGGACAATGTGGGTTGGCCAACATGCACCCACCCTCTGAGGCTTCATGATATGGATATGTCCTAACAGTTATTTGGGATCTGTCCAGATGCAAAATATATACCATGAAATATCCAGTGTGATTCATTGGATATGTCCATTAATATTATTACACTAGGCATATATTTCTATACCTTATGGACATGCCCTTCATAATATGGATGTCCTAACAGTCATTTGGGACCTGTCCAGATACAAAATATACACCATGGACATATTCAGTGTGATTCATTGGACATGCCCATTAATATTTCTTATGTCACGGCACACCTGCAGCTGAGTCAATGAAGTGAACCACATGTGCACTCTCCCTCAGGCTTGGTGAGTAACTCCTTTGCCTTACTAGCAGGCACATGAAGATTGGATGACTCTCTAGATACATTTGATACAATGGTAGGATTGCAGGTATCACGTCTGTACTCCATTGATTCCAAAGATTGATGCTCATTATTTATCCAAGCTCTGACTGGAGATTGACCAGCATTGAGGTAGAAGTTGTTGTTGTCATTTTCGGAGTAATTTGGCTGAGCATTTGGCTGAGGCTGCTGAGCATCGTCTGCATTGGCAACTTTGCCAACAGCTATGGAAAGCAAGTGGTCCCAGTGAGGTATGCAGTGAGTCTTGGAGCCCAATAATAATAAAAAATACACGGTACCTCATATGCTATCTGGCTAAGTTGTAGACGCCGTGCAAGCACCAGGTCAGGAGCCACTCTCATGCACTCCTGCCCACTGTGAACACTTTTAACGCGCTCAGGCTGGCGTGATGAAAGAATGGAGGAGTCGATGAAGTGGAATGAACTAGTAGTGGTATTATCAGCCAGCCGTGACTCAGACTGTGGCCCTTTAAGCGCTATTCCAAAGGAGGCACTGTAGACTTGGCTTTGGCCAGACATCTTCAAGAAACAACCATTGAGGGTAATGCAACAACAATAATGCAGACACATAGTCCACAATGCTTTATGGCTGGCACGTAGTCTGACCGCACACCTGTCAGAGATGCAAAATCCCCAGCAAGCAGCACATGAAAAGGATGAGAGGCGAAGCAACACATTGGTGAGACAAAGTTTTGGTGGCGTCACACCCAGAATTCCCACACATGGTCCACATTCCCACGAGACCTTGCTGGGCCTGAGTCCCGATGTGCCCCTGGGTGGGATTTCACGAGCTCAGAGGTTCTCGGCTCACAGAACAACTAATTTTCCAGACAAACAAAGAATGTAGATTACATAAGAATGTGTCAGAAGTAATAATGCATCAGAAGCCAGACCGGTGTAGCGCTACTGGGTGGGGACGAACCAAGGAACCACAGCCTGAGAGGGCCTATCTGTCTGCAAGTAGAAAGAATAAGCTTTATATGCAAACCGTAATTGATGTGCCCTCCTCGCACCTCTAGCAAACCTATCTTAACTGGTCGACTGAAAGAGCTCATTACAATGTCCATCACTCTGCCATAGAGACCCCACATAATGCTGGTCTAGGGCACACAGATTGTATCTAAAGTTGAGTTCCACCAGTTTCCAAAGAACACCTTGCATGAGAGTTACTGGTGGTTGGGCATGTCAGGGTGGTGGGAGCAATGCTAATGTTCCTGCCAGTGAAGCGTGTGGTGGTATGTACTGAGCAAAGAACTGCTTGGCTTTGACATGTAGCCCACCCGCCTTGGTCTTGGAATTTTGAGGAATAGAATCAGCCACACTACTATTCAGGAACGTAAGCCACACTTTGGGGCCAGGAGCTGTCAAGTTCTTCTCTGACTCGACTCGCACAATCCAGCTCCTCCGCAACATAAGCCAATACTGCTTGCAACTGTCAGGTGATTTGACAGATACAAATACTACAGCTGGCTCTGGGAAGCGATAACCACCAAGCATACAAATGCTTGGCACACCAGACCCGACCTTTACTTGGTGTCCACACAACTTTAATGCAGCAGTGGACCAGCCTTGATTGCGAGGGGTAGTGTTTTAAGGTCTGGTCTGGTCTGGTCTTTTGCCCCTAAACTGCAAGACCAGGACCATAACCAGTTAAGAAAAATTTCAGATACAAAAAGACCAGACCAAAACCAATAAAAGACTGATTTTTTGGTCTTTATCGGTTTTTGCCTGTCCGGTGAATGGTTAAAACTGATTCTCTTGTGCCTCAAAATTAGTACTCGATTTCGGCTTTCCACCACTATTTTTCTTATGTAAAACGGTCCATGCGTTGTGGAGATATGATCATTTCAATATTTCATCAAATATAGGTGTGTAAATAGCCAAAAAGTATTGATATGGGCAATCTTGGCAAGTGATCTGCGGGCTTGGCAGTGGCTGTACTGATTGTAGCAGACACTCCTAGGCTCCAGGATGTGGACAGGCTCCCCTCAGGCTCCGATCGAAAGGATTTTGGTGACACAAGACATAGATGTGAAGTGACTCTCGGATTGGTGGGGGACACTAGTCAGGTGAGTACTCTGAAACTTTGTCTAGGATATGTACACGCTAATCAAAACACCAGGTATGCATGTAAAGCCGAGGACTCAGAGGAAGGATAGGATCCTGCGCTTTCTGAGCGACCCAATCTATTTGGCGGAAGCAAAGACAATATGGCATATAACTTGATATAAGCACAATCCAAATGAGGCTGTCCGCAATTGCAATCAGCATAGTAGTCAAATTAGTGGTCCGTCACTTGCTGCCAGTGAGTAAGTCTTGTACTGTATATATGTTTGCTGGTGACTGATGTTTTGCAGAACCCTCAGGCTACAGATGGACAAAGCTGACTGTGCCCTGCCAGTGGAAGAAGCTTCTGCATATCGCATATGAGAATCGCTTCATGATCGTTGGCTGGCCAAGTAAACTGGATCTACCAGGCCTGAATTTCAATCTTTGCAAAATATTTTTGCTGCAAGTGATCAGACTGCTTGGTCACCACCTAGAACTCGTCCTGGGAGAAGCGAATGTCGGTGCCTCCGATAAAGGGAAAGGGAAAGTGGCGGCGAAGGAATCTGATGACAAGGATGACAGTTACCAGCCATCGCCACTGGCAGTCATATGCTTGAATTCTGACCTCTGCCCAAAGGTATGAGCTGATTTATTGTGAGCACCCAATGCTAATGACAATTCAAGGATGTTTGTAAATTAATCAACAACAGAGACACTGTGGCATCAGATGTGCCATTGATTCTTAGTTGTGAGACGCTAATGGCAAATACCGCCACCTTATTCTGTGTAAAGAAGTCATGGCAGAGAAGAACTCTAAGTTCGCAAAAAAGAACAGGCCATGGGGGTTGAAGGGTGAAAAGGAGTCTCAGAACAAGGAGTCTCGAGCCTCGGGAGAGTTGTGTTGTGTGCAGACAAATGTGACAATGAAAGCAACAATTCCGGTGAAGGCAATAGGGAGAAAGCTATTCACAATTGTCCTAGTTGCAGCGGGTTGGGATCTCAGCCTTGACATGAGCGTAGCAGGAGTCAAGGTCGGACCAACAACAACAAAAACAGGCGAGAGTGTCTTGTACACAAGTGAACCACAGTTGAGAGCGACATAGAGGACCACAATGACCACCCGCCTAGCATCCAGCATCAGCAACGTGTCTATAAAACAGAGGAATACGATAGCTTGCAGGAAGAATTCATTCTTTCTAGAGTCCGCTGAGAAAAATGTGAAGAACAGAGCCAGCAGAAAGGTATGTTTATGTTTGCCGTGTAGTCTAAAATTTAACGGATCAATTTTGAGAGCGTGGTGATCGTGATGTTTGTGTTCATTGTCACATCAACTCCAGTGCAGAGGATGACACACCCAGTGCAACAGGGAAGGAGATTGGGGCCCATTAATATTTTTTATGTCAGGGCATAACCAATTATTACAGTGGGCACATATATCCATGCCTCATGAACATGCCCTTCTTGATATGGATATGTTCTAACAATTACTTGGGACCTGTCCATATACAAAATATACAACCTGAATATATCCAGTGTGATGCATTGGACATGCCCATCAATATTTTTTATGTCAGGGCATACCCAATTATTACTATGGGCATATATATCCATCCCTTGTGAACATGCCCTTCTTGATATGGATAAGTCCTAACAATTACTTTGGACTTGTCCACCTAATATACACTATAGACATATCCAATGTGGATCCATTGGACATGTCCTATCAATGACTTGAACTGTTCATATACACAATATACACCCTGGACATATCCAGTGTAATCTATTGGACATGCCCCTCAATATGTTCTATGTCAGGGCACACCCAATTATTACTGTGGGCATATATATCCATCCCTCATGAACATGCCTTTCTTGATATGGATATGTCCTAATAATTACTTGGGAGCTGTCCACATACCTAATATATACCATGGACATATCCAGTGTATGTATTGGATATGTCCAACAATACTTTTTCTATCAGGGCATACCCACTTATTCCATTCCACAGTGTCCAATCTGCACACTGAACTCTTTCATCATCAATCAATGATATAATGCCAACAACAGAAGTGCTAATATGGGATAACATGGATAATAATACGACCACTTGAAAATGAAGTCAATGACAAATAGTGTTTCGAAGTCCAGTTGCGGACTGGTAGTGCAACTGGCAACTGGACTGGACCGCAACTGATCGCAACTGGACTGCAGTTGCCGGTTGCCTCCAGTTGCTAGCAGTCCAGTTGCCAGTTGCCTGGTTCGATGAAATTTTGGCAACTGGTTAGGACTGGTTGCAACCGGTTGCGACCGGTGTACAGCCACCCCCTATGTACTATACTATTTTCGGTAATTTCTGGTAATTTTTCCACATTTTTTCGAATTTATTTGGAGTTTTTTGGCTCATGTAGGAAGATATTATGCTATTTGACTCGAGAAGTAAGATATCTCACCCGGTAATGTGTCGATTCACGCGATCTATGGCTCGGATAGTAGGTATATATGTGTACTACATTTAGCTTGCTACCGCCCGAGCGTAAAACACACGCGATCGCATGCGATCTACACATAGATCAAGTGATCAAATCATCGATAACTCGAAAACGGTCATATCTCCATCAGATTTTATCCGATTAACATAAACAATAGATCAAATCAAAGCCGGAATTCCGTACTACCTCCGATACAGCCACCGCTAAGCGCGAAAGTCACACGCCCCTGAACGCGAGACCGGTTTCAGTGGCAACTGGTTGAAACCGGTCTTGCAACCGGGTGCAACCGTTCCGGACCGGTTGCCACCGGTCTCGGTCTCGGTTGCCAACATTTTCGAATCTCTTGCAACCGGTCTTGGTCCGGTTGCCTCAATTTTTGGCAAAAAACCGGACCGGACCGGACTTTAATTCACTAATGACAAATGAAGCATCAGGGTATATGTAAGCAATTAATGCATGTAGTTCAATGGTAAGAAGGTCCAGGGTATAGGTTACACAGAATGGAGTGCAAACAATGCTGATAGATTAGTTGGTAGGGTATAGATAGTGGTGAGAGAAAGAATGTAGACAACCAATCAACAGTGACAAATGACAGCTTCATCACAAAACTGAATGTAGATGAGCACCAAACTGAAAATAGATGAGCAGGGTATAAACATCGAGGACTGCAAGATTGATACTTCAATTTCATATTGACCTGTATCCAAACAATATCACTTACCAGATCTAATCACAATATTTGCGTCGCTGAGTCTCCACCCTCCCCTTCTTGTGTGTTGCGGATAACCCATCATGGTAATGACGGTCTTCCTGATGTTGCGATGGTCCCACCTTGCCCGAATGGATCTCTCTGTCATCATCTCTGCACACCTTCTTGACGTGATGTGCCCGCCCAGAATTTTCTTCGCCCTCACTGCTATCAGGTTCCTCATCTGAGGCAATAACTTCATATGTGGTTGTAAGCAATTTGCAGGACATTTTTGATGACATTCTCACCAATGTACTCTTGCTCAGTGTGCTTCCTAATATGGCCTGGAGATTGGCTTTTATAGCGTTGTTTGCGGGCATGTCCAATAAATCAGAATGGATATGTCCATGTGTGGTTTGCTTTGTCGAGAGTTGCAGGTGTGCCCTGACCTAAGAAATATTAATGGGCATGTCCAATGAATTCATCAGGCATACATATATCTGCCCATCTACATAATTGGGCAGGTTCTACAATGACAGAACCCTTTGGATATATCTATGATAACATACTGGGCATATCTACTAGATTTCAGGACATGTCCAGGAATACTACACAAACTATCAAGAAATGCCCACATAATGCTCACAAATATTCCCAAAGGGTTCCATATTTGAAGAAAAATCACCCAGGATATGCCCAAATAATAACCCAGGATGTGCCCAAATAATGCTCAGATAAACCAGAAAGTGCCCAAATAGTGACCCAGGATATGCCCAAATAATGCTCAGACACACCAAAAAGTACCCAAATAATAACCCAGGATATGCCCAAATAATGCTAACAACCCTCAAAAAGTGACCTCTTAGGTATATTATTTGGGTCAAAAAATACACCTATGTTTTTGGGTTGACTGAAGTGACACAGACTTGATTTATTTGTAGATTGATGAAATTGAAATGTCAACCCATGATTATTAGACTTGAAATAATCACATTCTTACAGTATTTTAGATTGATGAAATAGGGTTTTGACAGTGATTGAATGAGGCAGGTGCATGGACCTTGGGCCAAAACACATTATGAAAATATAAGAAAGGAGTTCCTTTCCCCTCATCGGAAGTATTGGAGGAACAACTCCGATCACACTTCCAAATTGAGAATGAACAAGCCATCCCCACAAGGAAGCTGATGGCAATGAAACAAGGAAAAGAAGAGAGGACACATCACAAAAGTCTTCTTGACTTATTGGCTCAGGCTCTAGGATCAAGCCTGATGCGACAACTCAGACATAATGGGCATAGCCCTTTTTGAGCAAAATGTCCACCAGGACATCTGAGTCATCAAGGCAATCTTCCTGGCTGATTATCAGGAGAAAATGTAGTGTAGATATAAAAGTATGATCTGCAATCAGTCACATGACAACTTGATGTTGGATTATGGAACTTGCAAATCAAATTTCACTACAAGATTGTTTTAGATATATTTGCAACATTATAGACAAACCTGCAAGTAAGTGTGCACCAATGTATCGAGGCATAAATAGCTCTCATTTGAACACACAATGGGGAAATTTTTCGAGATTTTTCCCATCATTCATTTCTAAGTAAACTTGCTGAAATTGAGTAGTATAGTAAATTTCGATTGTCTGTAGATTAACCAAGTCAAGGAATTTCGCTATGGTTATTAGACACAAAATGATCACATGATCACCTTCCATGACTTTGTCCACCAAAGCGATGTGAACCAACCAAGATCTAGTAAAGATCTGGATTTATTAGCAAAGTGTAAACAAACTTGATTTATTCATATATTGACGGAATTGAAATGTTGGCCCATGGTTATTAGACCCGAAATGATCACATGATCACATTCAATAACTTTGTCCACCAACACTATGTGAACCAACCACTGTGACAATGAAAACCAGATTTATTAGTAAAGTGTACACAAAATTGATTGATTTATAGATCAACCAAATCAAGAAATTGACCTATGGTTATTAGACCCAAAATGACAATGTGATCATCGACTATCACATTGGTTACATAAGAAACACACATTGACTGCAGACATGGTCAGTTGAAATAGCTAAAATTCATATTTATTTGCAAAGTGTAGGCAAATTTGAACAATTCGTAGATCAACCAAAGATTAACCAAATCAAGATATTGTCCTGTGATTATTTCCAAAATAGCAGGATTTGTGCAGTTCCCACACTATTGATAAAAAGGGTATTTCACACTTTTATTGCTAAAATCAAGTAGCATAGTAAATTTCAATTGTCTATAGATTAAACAAGTCAAGGAATTGCTACCTTCCATCATGCCATGACTTTGTCCACCCAGGCAATTTATTTGTAGATTGATGAAATTGACATGTCAACCCATGGTTATTAGACTCGCAATGATCACATGATCATATCCAATGACTTTGTCCACCAACACTATGTGAACCAACCACTATGATAATGAGAACTAGACAAAGTCAAGATTAATTGATCAAAACTTGTCCTAGTCACTAGCAAACATCTAGGCAAATTACCATTGTGATCATTATAAGCAAAAATAGAGAAAAATGAAGATGAAAATTCCCAGACTTTGTCCTAATGGCCAATATGATTACTGCCTATGACTCAGCAGATTTGTTCCATTGCCAATTATAATCAAAATTTGAGACAAATCAAGATGAAAATTTCCCAGACTTTGTCCCAATATTACTACTGATGATCTAGCCAATTGTATGGTAAAATTGTGAAAAATCAAGACCAGAAAATCTATACTTTGTCCTAGAGATACACATGACACATGACCAAGTCAGTAATTGTATGACAAAATCAAGACAATCAAGACACTAGATCCAAGTGAAAGTTGAAAAGATTCCCATGATTGGCATCCATTATGAAATGTTTTTTCTATGTTTTGTCAACTGCTAATTCTTGAGTTACAGTCTTTCAAGTAAGAAATAACAAGTAGCCATCAATATGTAGATCAACTAGATCAAGGAATCAAACTAGACAATATCAGTGCTGCTTACATAAGCAGACTATTATGGATGACAAGATAAAATCAAGACAAATCCATATCAAGGCCAAAAATCACAAAAATCAAGTCAAAAATAAACAGACTTTGTCCTAGAGGTAGCATCGATTACTGCAAGTCTGGATCATAACCTTGCAAATCACCAGACAAAATGAAGGCAAAATTATAGACTTTGTCCTAACAATGAACTAAGCTAGCAAGTAACCAAAAATCTATTGCTAGCCATGACTACAATATGATGAAATACAAGCCAAAAATCAGAGAAATCAAGACAAAAATAAAACAGACTGTGTCCTAGAGGTATCATTGATTCAACTCAGTAGACATAATGACTAGACAACAATCAAGACAAAATAACCATGTCCATGTCATTACTACTTGAGTTTATTTCAACTAGAATGAGACAAAGATAACTAGACATGACATAAATCAAGACTACTCTACATAACCAAACATTTGTGGGGGGCCTGGGGGAAATCCCCCTTGTCTGAATGTCAATCATAATAACTCATCAGATAAATAAAATGTTAAATCCACATGAGATAAAGAAACACTTGATTAAGTTGTCTTGGTTAAAGTCAGGATATTATCTGTTGGGCATGCACAGCAGACATAGCTTATTGGTTAGGTCCATCATTAAGCAAGCCAAAACCACCATAATCATAGGCCACTGCTCTTTTGCTCAACTTACCATATTGTCAAATTTGTTGATCCATAATCATCCATTGACCCAACATACTGATTTGTAATAGTGCACTCATCAGAATCATTACTGCTCTTTTGCTCAAATCACCATCTTGTCAAATTTGCGGATCTCTGATCATCATTCATAATGGATAGTGTGTTTGAGCAAAACAGCAGTGATGATTCATATGAGTGTACCTCAAATTGCCCATACTTGTTTGCTATGATGCATGAGCTCTCAAAATCATCACTTTCCTTCTTTATTGTCTGTGGCATGGACTTGTGATCAACTTTGTCCAATTATTGTGAATGTCAATTTCAGCATAGTCACTAATCAGCATACTACTCCCTGGATCAACACCATCAGATCACATTGACAATGTGATGATTTGAGTGGTACTGTTTGCTCAAATTAATAGATTGTTAAATTTGCGAATTTATATGAGCATTTATCACTGCTATGATAGTGTTAAATTTGCGGACCGATCATCATGATGCAGTTGGCTCAATATACAGATCAATGAGAGTGCACTCATCAAAATCATCACTGCTCTTTTTCTCAAATCACCATCTTGTGAAATTTGTGCATCTCTCATCATCATCAAGATTGTGCACTCATAAGAATTCACTACTCCTGGCTCAAATTGCCATATTGCGGACATCTCATCATCACATGAATCATAATGCACTCATCAGAATCATCACTGCTCTTTTGCTCAAATTGCCACATTGTGAAATTTGCGAATTCATATAATCAGAATCATGAGAACTTTGAGCATCAGTTCAATGACTCAACATACAGAAAATGCCTAGTATGTTTGCTCAAATCACCTAATTGTCAAATTTGCGATCCCATGGTGTTAATTCATGTAGAAGTATGCTGATTAGTTACTATGCTGAGTATGTATAATAATTCACATTTACTATAATAATTCACATTTACTATAATCATATGGGTGAGTTCAGCCCACAGAAGTGCACTCATAAGAATCATTATTCCTCTTTGCTCAAATTACCATGATGTGAAATTTGCGGACAATCATCACTACTCTTTGCTCAAATCTCCACATTTTGAAATTTGCGGACCTCTCATTATCAGTTGACTCAACATATAGACTTCACCATGTCTAGTATATTTGCTCAAATCACTACATTGTCAAATTTGCAATTATCCAGTGATTTTATTCAAGAGTACACTATCATGATACTTATCTGAGAGGTCCGCAAATTTCACAAGATGGTAATTTGAGCACAGAGCAGTGATAATTCTTATGAGAATGTTAGTGCACATAAGAATAATCAATTGATAATCGCAAATTTGACAATATAGTGTTTTGAGCAAACATATTAGGCATGGTGAAGAGTGACAGATTCTATATGTTGAGTCAACACTCATGCCATCATGATGAGAGGTCCCTTGGCAAATTTCACAATATGGTCATTTAAGCAAAAGATAAGTATTCAGAGTGCACTCTCAAATTACCTTACCTGTTTGCTCAAATTGATAGATTGTTAAATTTGCGAATTTATATCAATATTCAACTGATATGAATGGACCATAGTCTATATAGTGCTATTAGTCCAGGCTGGCTCATCAATCTGTATGTTGAGTGAACTGATGATCAGAGGTCCACAAATTTTACAATATGGTAATTTGAGCAAAAGAGCAGTGATATTCTGATGAGTGCACTCTCATTGGTCTGTATATTGAGTCAACTGATGATGATCAGTCCGCAAATTTTACCATACTATCCCGTACAGTGACTTCAGCAGTCATGCTGGTTCGGCAGTCACACATGGTCACACCGCCAGAAAGGCACATGTTGTGCAGCAACCATGATGATTCAGCGTGACAACCAGTATTTTCACATCTTCCTCATTTCTGCTTCGATTGAGCCCATTAGAGTTCACAAACCTTCAGAATACATAGTAGATCTAATGTAGTGGTTTGGATGATGAGAAACATGTGCATAATTGTGTATTCTATGGAAGTGCTGAACCAGTATGACTGCCGAAGTTACTGTACAGGATAGTATGGTAATTTGAGCAAAAGAGCAGTAATGATGTTGAACAGATGACAAACTGCTCATATAAATTCGCAAATTTAACAATCTATCAATTTGAGCAAACAGGTATGGTGATGATGCATATGGATGTGATAGTCACACAGCAATAGTCAGCTCTCATTTGATTATATGGTCATTTTCAGCAAAGGCTCATTTCACAAAACAGTTGAGTGTACTAACTGTTGTTGATGATATGAATTCACAAATTTCACAATCTATCAATTTGAGCAACCAGGTATGGTGATGAACTAAGCAATCATTATAGATCCGCAAATCTCACAATGTAGTAATGATTGAGCTGAAAGCTAATTCACAACATAATTAATTGAATAATCAATCAGTACCATTGTGAAAAATTTTTGTGAATTTATATGAGCAACATAAACTCAGAATCATCACTACTCTTTTGCTCAAATTACCATATTGTGAAATTTGCGGACCTCTCATTATCAATATCATGAGAGTGCACTCATAAGAATGATCACTGGAGAATCACAAATTTGACAATATAGTGATTTGAACAACTAGGCATGGTGAACAGCTACTCTGAGATTCTATGGGACCCATCATCACCAGATATTAGCTCTTCACCATGCCTAGTATGCTTGTTCAAATCACCATATTGTCATATTTGTGATTATCTAGTGATAATTCTTATGATGCACTATCATAATAATGATCATATGAATTTGCACATTTCACAATATGGAGATTTAAGCAGAAGCAATGATGATTCTTCAAATGAGTGCACTATCATGATCATGATGAGATATCCGCAAATTTCACAATATGGTGATTTGAGCAAAGCAGTGATGATTCTATACTACTCATTCACAAAACAATCAAGTACTATATTGATGATGATGAGATGATATGGATTCTCAAATTTCACAATATGCTGATTTGAGCAAATGAGCAGTTGATGATGAGTCTGCAAATTCCACAATGTGGTGATTTGAGCAAATAAGATCAGTCACTGATGCTGATTGAACAAATAGTTATGTTTTGTTGCTCATGATGGATTTCACAAATTGAATAATCTGGCAATTTGAGCAAACAGGTATATGAATATGTGACTTAATACTTATGGATCTGCAACAGTGGTGAGAAAATTAAGTCTTCTAAGTCAAAACAATTAAATTAAGTGTACTAGTGAAATATCCCTTTTCTACACTTTAAGCAATAAACCTGTTTCGGCAAAGGTCAGTATGTAATGGAATGATGATGTTTCAGTATGTCAGACAGTCAATTACATATTGAAAGCCTTACTGGCATATATATTTCGGCAAAGGACTGTATGTAATGTGATGTTATTCCGGCATGCTACAGTGTCAGTCCATTCAGTGGAAGCCTTTGCCAAAGCTATCTTGGCATAATTGTATATTGTAATTCAGTTTTGTGCAATCTCCCTACTGCACACTCCAAGTAATAAATTTATTTCGGCCAAGGACTATACTGTAGCCATCTGTATGGATGCAATGGTTACAGGGGTTGTTGCATTGCAAATTTTACCCCTGTCACGTGTCACGGGGGTTGAATGTTGCTAACTGAACTACCAACTCGTAGGGTAGAATTGTACTACCTAATTGTCACTAACACAAGCCCAAATGTTCTCTAATTTGCCTGCAGCTGTGAGACCATCGTCAGTGCCTCTTTTTGCTGCCCCAACACAATCTGGATATCCTGGTGGAGCATGGTATGTGTATGCAAATACTGAGTAAGTGCTGATTGAGATGTTTTGCTTGTCAAACAGGTTGCAGATAGGTCCCAGGTTTTCACTCAGCATTGTTCCCAGGCCTATAAAAATGACAGTGTCAGTAACATGGAAGGAGTCGGACAACTTGGAATGACTACTTGGAAGTCACAAATTACAAACCTTCTGGACAAGCTCTCGACCAAATGAACTGATCATGAACTCATAGACACTTATGATGCTTGTCACTGACATATCCCGCAAGGCCAGTAGTGAAGTTAAAATTTTAACTTGATCCGGCATTAACCCATTGTCGATCTGATGTTGGTGTGAGTGCACCAAGAATTCTGTTTGGTGTGGCTTAAGGCGATGTTTGATGACATGGTTGAACACTCTGACTCTCTGACCACTGATAATGCAATATCAAAGAACACTGGCTGTC
This sequence comes from Leccinum variicolor, assembly GCA_038091415.1. Taxonomy (NCBI): domain Eukaryota; kingdom Fungi; phylum Basidiomycota; class Agaricomycetes; order Boletales; family Boletaceae; genus Leccinum; species Leccinum variicolor. The sequence goes on along the minus strand of JBBPOK010000223.1, from coordinate 17,795 downwards.
ATTCAATATGTACTTAATAATTGGCCCAAAATCTAATCATGACCTAACTCCACAGCCTGGGCCTGGCAGGCCATTGCTAAATTTCAAGTTAGAGGTGTCACACAGAAAAAGAGAAAGGTTGCTAAGCTGAAAAATGTGGCAATCTATCACGCACCCCCAGCTATTGCATCTATACAGACGGCTACAGTATGTAATGAACAGTTGTTTTGGCATGTCATACAGTCAGTTCAGTACATATCAAAGCCCTTGCCTAAGCTGTCTTGGCCTAACTGCACATTGTGATGTCATTTTTTGAAATCTCCCTAACTATATACTCTAAGCAATAAATTTGTTTTGGACAAGCACTGTATGTAATGGAATGTTGTTTCAGCATGTCAAACAGTCAGTTCAGTACATATACATATCTGAGCCCTTGCCGAAGCTCTCTCAGCATATCTATGTAATTTAGTATTGTGAAATCTCTCTACTATAGACTCTAAGCAGTACATATATTTCGGCAAAGGACTGTATGTAATGTTATGTTATTTCGGCATGTCAGACAAGTTCAGTACATATCTAAGCCCTCGCCGAAGCTATCTCGACATAAAATATGTCTGCAGTTTTGAGACATTACATTTAAATAGACTACATTTAAATAGACTCTAAATGATATACTAATACACTGTATGCAGTGGAGTGATATTCCAGCATCATTAGAAGTAATGTAGTGTCCTACTATGCAATCCTTTCCCACTGCTATCTCGGCATAATTATAAACAGTCCCATAGTTTCATGCAATTACATTTTCATCTACTCTAAGCTTTGGCAATAGTATATACTGGAGTGATGTTCTGGCATGTTTGATAGTCACTTACTAGGGTCCCATGCAAGCTCTCTCCAATCTGATCTCAGCATACACACAGTTCTCCAGTTCATACCATTGATTTCTGAAGCAAGTATACCACTTAGACTACATTTCATAATTGGAAGTAACTACCAACCTGTTGTAGTAAGTATTGCTGAGAGAGCTTGGGCAAGGCAAGGGCTTAGATATGTAAAGAACTGACTGTCTAACATGCTGAAACAACATTCCAGTATATACAATGCTTGGCCAAAACAAATTTATTGCTTACAATGTAAAGTAGGGAGATTTCATAAAATATTACATACAGTCCTTTGCCAAAACAGGTTTATTACATAGAGTGTACAGGAGGGATATTTCACAAAAGTAAATTACAATGTGTAGTTATGCCGAGATGGCTTTGGCAAGGGCTTCTGTATGTACTGGATGGACTGTCTGACATTCTGAAACAACATTATATTACATACAGTCATTTGCCAAAGCATGTTTACTGCTTAGAGTGTATAGTAGAGAAATGCCACAAAAGTAAATTACAATGTGCCCGACAATCTGGGAAGGGAATAGTGTTTCTATAGCCTGGTGCTATAAGATTCCTCTCCAACATGCAAATTCCACCCAGATCATCGACTTTGAATGACTCTCTTTCCTGGTCATCATTCAAGAACTGGAGCTACCTAAACAGATTTGGAAGGCACCCATAGGTCTTCTAAATTCCGTCAACACATTCTGCTATCACAACGAGTCTCTTTTTTCCATGTACACCTTGGCTGCCAGTGGCTGGGCTCTTTGTGTCACCTCAAAAGCAGTGATACACTGCATACACGAGTGAAGCGACATAAGCAATGCCAGGCTTTCAACAACCTGGTTGCTGTTGCTGCAAAAGGGTCTTTACATGTTCAAAAGAATGCAAAGGCTTGAGCAGCACAACTCTAGTAAGAAGACAGACTGTAAATCTTCTATGTATATCTCTTTGCACTTACTACATTTGTACTTTTATCTCAGTGTTCTGAGTCTTCCTTACCTCTCTTGTAGTACCTGGTATTACCTTGCATCTAGATTCAAGGATGGTACCAGAGACAATTCTTTCTCTAGAATAAAAAATCACCATTTCTTCTAATTCCTTTTCTACAACAAATTCCTGGAAATATATATTCCAGAGCCAATTACTATATTGGAAAATAGATTTTATGTTCCAATATGTACCGTCAAAGACTGGAAAGACAAAAGACATGAGAATTGGGAACTGCATCGTGGATATCACATGTTGGTATAACCATTTTGGACATAGTTCTGATAACTTGCATGCTCTCAGACATGCTTCAACTTCAACCAAAGGTGTTCTGAAGTTGCTTCCACCTTCAGAACAAACACCCCCTTGTCATGGATGTCAATTTGGTAAAGCCCATGAACAACCTCTTGGTCCTTCCGAGAAGTGTTCTTCTTGTGTTCTTGGTCTTATTCACACTGATCTCATTGAACTTCCAACTGAATCCCGGACACAGAATCATTGGATTTTAATCTTCATTGATAACTATAGTGCATTTTCTTTCCTTGTGTTTATTTGATGCAAGAGCAATACTGCAGCTTGTTTTTGTGAATTGGTTCTTCATGCTGAGACAATTACTGGCATGACTATTACCTCTGTATGTTCTGATCAAGAGGGGGGAATATCTTGGACAAGAACTTTTATTGTTCTTTGTGACCAAAGATATTACCCGCCCGTATTCTATTCCACATCTACCACTGGCACAATAGAATAGTCAAGCAGAGAGATTTAACTGAACCATCATGGAAAAGGCTCAAGCTATATGCTTGAATGCATATCTGCCAAATTTCTTTTGGCAAGATGCAGCAGAAACAGCATTACATCTCTATAATGGACAACTGGAAATATGTCATCATGGATGGAAAACCATCCCTTCCGAGTCCGAGATCTGTGTTGGAGACAAACCTGGTGTTTTTTACTTCCGAGTGTTCAGATGTAAAGCTTATGTCTTCATACCAAAAGACCAAAGAGCAAACAAATTGGCACCAAAGGCAGAGGAAATGATATTTCTTGATTATGGATAGTGTTTTAAAGTCCAGTTGTGGACTGGTTGCGCAACTGCAGTCGTTTTAGGACTACAACTAGTTGCCAGAGGACAGCAGTTGCAGGTTGCCTCTAGTTGTCAGCATTCCAGTTGCCAGTTGCCTGGTTTAGTGTTTTAAACTAAAGTCCAGTACGGAATATAGCCGAGGGCCCTATCATGAATCTCCGCTATTAATGTCGTCATTCCGTCCATAAACGGTAATGATACACCCAATTCGGAGTTGAATGTTGTTTTGGAGGAGGGATTTACAGAAAATATCATAACTTGGTCAAATAAATAAAAATAGGCAAAAATTGCAATAAATACCCTGATATAATGCCAAATAGGGGGTAATATTGGTCTCACCAAAAAACCGGTCTTAACCGGTTTTTCATTGGTTTTTTAATTTTCCCAAAATCAAAAGACCAAGACTGATCAAAATGAAAATCTGGAAAGACTGGACCGATCAGGACTGGTCCCAATCGGTTTGGTTTGGTTAAAAACCGGTTTTTTGTTGGTCTCAGGACCAGACTTTTGAATACTAGCCTGGTTCAATGAAACTTTGGCAACTGGTTGCAACCACACTGCAAGGAAAATGGATCTTTGTCACAAAAAGCCATGGTCGTAAAAAAGCTTGATTTGTCACAAAGAGTTTTACTCAAATCTACGGAATAGATTTTGAAGAAACATTTTCCCCTGTTGTACACTTTGAAACAGTCCAACTTTTTTAGCACCAGCTGCATTGCCAGAAGATTGGGAAATCAAAACTTTAGATGTCAAGACAGCCTTTCTCTTTGGAGAACTTGACAATGACAAGGAGTTATATAGAGATAATGGAACAACCAGACAGTTTTCTTCAGAAAGGGAAAAAAAAATTGTCACCTGCAAAAGGCCATTTATGGTCTGAAACAAGCCAAATGGAACCAGGCTTTACACAAATCTCTAGTCAAAATGGGATTTAAACAAAGGTGTCAGATCCAGGCATTTATATCAAATATGTTGGAAAGGATAAGATTGTTTTTGTTGTGTATGTGAAGGCAACCTCAAACCCTATATAGGATCTGGTACACCAACAATCAAAACTAAGAGAAGAAGGGACAAGTCATCGCTAGAGGGAATCCAATGAGAACAAGACTGGCTTGTTCTATTGCTCATATTCACGTTTTATACTATTTGTACATGGTCCGTGCTACCTGTAGCAAGGCTAGTATGCTACATGTGGATGAGGTGTGTATGAACACAGCCGTCAATCCTTACTATATGAATACACATGGTACTAGCCCACATTTCAAAGTAAGGTGGAAATATGGGATACTACTAGTCAAGATAAATTACAATTCACAACATTGAGTCCGTCAAAGGTCTCCCAAGTCATGCAAAGTTTTCTTGGTGTGGCTGGCTTCTTCTCAGGACAATTTTTAATTGTGCCTTGCGCGTTGTTCAAAGTGGAGGCTGGCTCCCACCAGCAAGTACGGTCCGACTCATCATAACCTTTCCAATGCACTAGGTATTGGAATCACCATCCAACAGGGCATGAATCTACTATAAATTTGACTTCAAATTCTTTGGTTCCTTCATCATCTGTGAGAAGGGGCTTGGGTCAGGATAATGGCTGTCCAGGCAGTAGTTCAATGAAAGGTTTGATGTGTGATACATTCACTACATCACAAGCATGACTTCTTTTCAGGAGAAGCAGTTTTACAGCATTGCTGCCATACAATTGAGTGACCTGTATCATAGCCTCCATTGCTTGGTGAGTTTAATACACAAGGGCTGAGACAAGCCAAGATCCAGATGCTCGGTAGATAACCAAACCATATCTCTGATTTGGTAAGGTGGCACAGCCGATCTATGTTTATCCTCCTGGGATTTCATGTGTTTTTGGGTTTGCTCCAGAGCTTTCTTGGCTTTTGCAAGATTTTCTTTCATCAAGTCGGCAAAGGCAGCTGCTGCTGGAGCGTTAGTGATGAGAGGCACAAATCCAAGTCTTGGTTCAAATAACTTGGTTAACACGAAAGGAGCAAATCCTGTTGCCGAGGATTGGGTATTATTATTGTGGTTTTCTAAAATAATGACGAGTGAGAAAAAAAAATCATGTTTGTTGCTATGTGTAGTAAGTAGCACAGCTTGTGTAATCACGTCCATCTCAATGCCAAACCGCAGCATCAGCAACAATCTCAAGGAGACCATTCTCCGGATGGTTGATGATAGAATATCCACCAAACATATTATCCAGCTCACCCATGTCTCAGCAGCTACCATCACATGCACAAAATGTTGCTTCAAGCTGACTGGGAGTGTCATGAAGGAAGCTGCAATCGGACGTGGCCGCCCTCGTACTCTTGCCCGCCATGATGCCCAATACTTGCTCCAACTCTCCCGCCATAATCCCACACTCTTTTTCGATGAGTATGCTCGCCGTCTTTGCCAAGAACACATTCTTGGCACATCTCTTTCCACCATTCACCAAACCTTCGAACAAGCCAACATTAGTGTCAAACGACTTCAGAAGCTTGCATCGGAGCGTGATCCACTCAAAAGAGCAGATTACTGGCGCCGTATCTCACAATATCCCACAAACTACTTGGTTGCCATTGATGAGGTCTCGAAGGATGATCGGACCTATGCAAGACTTTATGGTCACTCACAATCTGGTACTCATGCTCAAAAGCACTACCCCTTTGTGCGAAAACAAAGGTTCTCCATGGTCGCTGGACTCTCTCTTGATGATGGGATCATTGCTGCACGAGTCATCGAGGGATCCTTCCATCATGATACGTTCTTTGAATACCTTCGAGATGATGTTGTAAGTTTTCATCATTGGCTACTCCAGCTTCCGAGTTCCAACCTTTTCTTTGCTTAGCTACCCATGTGCAATCCATATCCTGGACCCCAGAGTGTGCTCATGATGGATAATGCAAGAATACATCACTCGGATGAGATTGACAAGCTTGTTCATAGCTGTGGTACATCTATCTTAGTATACTCATTCGGTTTCTTGCTAATAACTACTACTATACTACTAGGCTGCCGGATTGAATACTTGGCCCTTTACTCGCCTGATACTAACCCCATCGAGCAGGCTTTTTCAGCAATCAAGGCACATTTGCGCCGTAAAGATCAAGGTTTCTTGTCTTCACGTACTTCATACTTTGAGCTCTATCAAGCATGTGAGGTCATTACACCAGAGATGGAACGGGGATTTTTCCATCATTCAGGCTATGCAGTAGTATGATTGGTACACACTGGTGGCAGGCTTGTTCTCGCAAATGTACAAACATTGAATCTAGCCTATGCATCTGACTGGTGAACCCACCATTCCTGAGCATCACGTATGTCTCCAATCTCACCAACATCAAGCCCTCCGCCCGCTAGTTGTTGATCGGTGATGAATCGCAAGCCATGTGGTCCTGTGACCTTCATGGCATGAAGCTTTTGGAGGATTTCATCCAATAGGCTGAAGGTTTGCCCAAAGTCCTGGAGAGATATCTTTGGAGATAAGACTGGCCGTAGTTGCTTTGGTTGGACAGGTTCCGGATTCTGTTGGGCACCGAGTAGAATGGTCACAAGGTCTTTGAAGTCGTTGTTGACAACAACAGATGGTCCAGGGTTTTTGTCACAGTTGACAGCTTCACGTCGCTGAGAAAGGAGCATGGCATCACTAAGACTTGGACCAGCATTGGGAGCCACGTCAAAAAGTTTTGTGTTGGGTGGTGTGTCATAAGTTGACCCAACTGTAGGGTCATTTTCCGTGGCAACCTACATGCATATATGCAGTTAGCTCATGTATGCATAGGTAATTAGTGCTCTACAATTGCCGAAGCCCATGTTTTGAGATGAAGCGGAGTCAGATGAACGTGCTTGGCATCAGGTCCTGCCAACCAACAGACTGGGAAGTAACATGCACAATCTTCGCATGCATAACATCGAGATAATTGGGCAATGTGCTCGTTTTGCTTCACTTCTTCATTGTTGAGCTGAGTTGCTTGCTGGAATCATCCATCTGCTATGATGTCAACATCTTGACTCCCTGGGATCAAGCCTACCTTCTTACGAGAAGGTTCATTGGAATCCTCATGAGCTTCTTCCTCTGAATTCTCATCCAGTTGCTGTGCAATGAATCAAAGACACTCTGTGTATCACTCCGGAATATCTGTCATATGATGCTATGAACTTATGGAGGTTTGGACAATGAAGAGTTTGGCAGTTGGATTCTTCAGCTTGCATGCTTCGCTTATCAGGGTATCAAAATCATCGACATTCGTCAAGTCAATATCTTTATACGGTGTGCGAGGAATCATGTATTTGACCGAGAAATTATCAGCGCAGAGTCGGTTGGTTTGGTTGCCAATGCAGTATCATAGGAGTGCCATCTCGTTGAGGGTGAGAGTATCAATTGCCATGTCAAGCATGGCATCGAGACTTTCTGCTTCATGGAAATGGAAGACCCGGTTGATGGTCTGGACTTTGGCATTCTTGCGACGCTTGTGTCCTGTGGTAGCTCGTGGAGGGAGGGGAGTAAAAACGATTGAGATTTGAATCCCTTGACCATCATTGTACTCACTTGGTGGATTGTCATCTCGACTTGCTAGACCAAGCTCATCTCAGGCTAGTGTAAGGCTTGCTATTATCTGCACCGTGACGACCCAGAGATGGTAGAACTCATGGTCATGAGGCTCATCCTGATACATTCCTAACTCATCATCCAACATGGTTCATCACGGTGGATAAAATGATGGATTTACTACAGTACATAAGTAGGCTGGTCGACGCGACGTGATTTAATCAGGTCACATGGTACGCAGCCTGGTCCGTCAAACATTTCACATTTTTTTGGCATGCTCATTATTTATGAAAACCGCAATAATGTTAAACTGGGCAATAGCTAGCCATTCTGCCCATTGATCCTGTTTTTCTGCTATAAACAACCTGAGATACTGCTGGAGTTCTCGGTTGGTCCACTCAGTTTGTCCATCTGAGTCAGTTTGGGATGGTAGGCAGTTGACATTTTTTTTTCTATCTTCATGAGCTTCAGAAGATCTTGCTTCATCTGAGATGCGACCGTCGGAATGAATGCAGCTTCTTGTGAGAAGCAGTCTACTACCACTAAGATGCTATCAAAGCCATGACTTAGGGGAAACCCTGTCTGAGCCATGAAGTTGGAACTTGTTATGATCGACCCCTCTCTTTTCCCTCTATCTCTTTCTCCTTGCCTCTCACTATGCCTTTCGTCTCACAATCGTCTACTCTTTGTACTTTAGATCGTCTTAACGGATTTCCCACCTTCCACATCCGAGACGACACTGCCTTCCTTATCTCCGGATCCTACCGACTATCTCTTATCTTTCTTTGCTTACTATGTACCCACAGCCACCCGCAGCTTCTTACTCATCCATACTGCGGATGACACACACCTTCCATGCGATTCCATCGCCTTCCATCCAGGTAGTACTTAAGGACTTAGTCTTCCGTTTGTAAAACCCTAAGCTAGAGCTACTCGAATTATCACTCAGTTCTCTCAGCCCACCCTTAGTCCCCTCAGTCCCTTCGTCTCCTAAGTGTGTGTCTTCCTCTCGACACCCTTAGTCATTCTCATAGTCCTGTCGTTCGATACGAACACAACGACTCCTCATTAGTCTCAGTCCTTCGTCCTTCGAGTCTACGTCCGACCTTACCCAAGGCCAGTCGTAACAGAACTGACATCCTTCCATGGTCCCTCAGGGATGGGTAACTGTTGCAATTTCCCAGCCAGGGCTTGATTTGTGGGTTTCATGCGTGCACAGCGCTCACAAAATTTGTGGTAAATCTCTACTTGAGATCTGCATCCTGGCCAGGAATAGTAATGGAAGATGAATTCCAGTGTCTTATCCAATCCCTTGTGACCAGCTATCAAATAATCATGAAATTGTGTAATAATGGCTTGGCAATATTGCTCAAGTACCCAGATTTTCTCTCAATATAAATATAATCCATTACAGAGGATAGAACTGTCAGGAGAGTCTACTCTGTTATGTGTGGATTTGATTTTCTCAAAGAGGTTAGACTCAGCAGTATATCTAATACGCGAATCAGAGATGAAGATTATCACTTTGTTATCATTTTCTATGCCTTCTTTGTGATCTTCCTTTCTCAAAAGGGCATTGGCTTTTCCCATGGATGTCCCTGGCTTGTTTACCAGTAGATAGTCAAATCTAGGCAGTAGTACAGAGCCCAGCATACTTGGCATCAATTTAAGTTCTGAGATTGCATAAAATATTGCAGATTCTTATGATCTGTCCATATCTCAAACTGGTGCCTAGTAGCACCTTCCAAATGGTGACACCATTGCTCTAGCGATAAGATTATGGCTAGCATTTCTTTATTGGCAATGGAGTAATTGCACTGTTCAGGCATCATCAAGTGGGACATAAAAGCCACTGGATGCCATTTTCCTTCCTTCAAGGTGGAAAGCACTGCTCCTGTGGCACAATCAGATGCATCACACTCAACTCTATAGGGAGTGGCCCTGTTGTTGGAATACACCAACATGGGGCAGTGGTGAATTTATGTTTTTCAAAAAGACATTGAGGTATTCATGATACTCCTCAGGTACTAGCTTCAAAGCTTCCTCAGGTTCTACTGAAGGCAGGGTTTTCATCATTTTTTAAATCCTGGGTCCATGCTCCAGCTCATGTTCTTCCATTTGTGACAGGTATACAGCATTCAATGCTTGACATGAGGTGGGACACTGATTCAGGGTTACCTCTCCCTTTCTATGCATTTTTACTCTGTATTTGCTCACAAATCTATGCATTTTGGACATGTACTGAAATGTGCAGATAAACATGTACAAACAATCACATATATCTACCAAGGATAGTCAAAAATAGCCAAACTTTAACTTTTACAAACAAACTCATTCTATCTGTAGATTAACCAAATCAAAAGATGGTACGTAGAGATCAAATATGCCCATGATTGGCATCCATTAGTATCAAATATTTTTTCTATATTTTTTCAACTGCTAATTCTTGAGTTACAGTCTTTCAAGTAATAAACAACAACCAATCATCAATAGTAGATCAAGGAATCAAACTAGACAATATCAGTACTGCTTATAAGCAAACTATTGTTGATCACAAGATAAAATCAAACCAAATCCATTGCTAGCAATGACTACAATCTGCACAAATCAAGGCTAAAAAGCACAAAAATCAAGACAAAAATAAACAGACTTTGTTCTAGAGGTGGCATTGATTACTGCAAGTCTGGATCATGACCTTGCTAATTACCCAACAAAATTAAGGCAAAATTCTAGACTTTGTCCTAAAAATGAACTAAGGCTAGTGAGTGACCAAAAATCTATTGCTAGCCATGACTACAATATGATGAAATACAAGCCAAAAATCAGAAAAATCAAGACAAAAATAAAACAGACTGTGTCCTAGAGGTAGTGTCGATTCAACTCAGTAGACATAGTGACCAGACAACAATCAAGACAAAATAACCATGTCCATGTCATTACTACTTGCCAGTGAGTCTATTTCATCTAGAAAAATCGAGACAAAGATAACTAGATATGACACAAATTGAAACTTGTCCTGAGAACATCAAATCAAGGACTTCCATACTCTAAATAACCAAACATTTGTGGGGGGCCTGGAGGGAATCCCCCTTGTCTGAATGTCAATCATAATAACTTATCAGATAAGATTCTAAGTGTAGATCAACCAAATCAAAAGATGATGACATAGTGATGGGAGATGAAATACTGCCAAGATTGAAATCAATATATCAATGATTTTTCGAGATTTTTTTGCACAGCTAATTCTTCAGGTACATCTTGATATTGACTATATCTCAGTGGCTCATGTAAAAGCTAGTTACCATCTATCCTACATATAATCCAGTGGTGTGGAACTGTGAATCAGACAAATTTGGATCCTATAGCCACAAATGCTAGTCAGATAGTGGCCAGATGTGTAATCAGTCAAATGATCAGATGGTCAAATGTCAAATAGTCAGATGGTAGTCAGATAGAGAAATGCAAAATGTATGCTTGTGATTACCAACCACTTTGCTAATTATAAGCAAAAATGAAGACAGACTTACAATGTCCCAATTATGACTAGTAAGCTAGGCAAAACAAAGCCAAGACTAGATGTCATCTTATACTATAAAATGTCCAGCATGAGAATCTAGATCTTTAGCTCTCTCATTGGCTCAACACAACCTCTTTCTTGCTCTCTCATTGGCTCGACATGCCATATGGTGTAATGCAGTGTTCTTTCTGTCTTCTCACTGGTCAGTTCTGAGTCACTCAGAGATATAGCCAATATTGAGATGTATGTTCATTTTCCTGAATAATTAGCGGTGCAAAAAATCTCGAAAAATCATTGATATATTGATTTCAATCTTGGCAATATTTCATCTCCAATTACAATGTCATCATCTTTCAATATGGTTGATCTACACTTAGAATCAGTTTGCTCTACCATATATGTGATTTCTATGTGAGTCAATGTTACTACCTTTAGGACAAAGTCTGTTTTTTTTGGTCTCAACTTTGGTCAATTTATGAGCTAGTAAACATTCAGACAGCTTTGTTGGTATTTGATTTTTTTGGATACACTTCATCTAATAACTCTGGTCAGATAGTCAGATAGTCAAATTAATTGGTCATATTGACTGGTTTTTGAATTGTATTGCCTATGATTGTGGTGGTTTTGGCTTGCTTAATGATGGACCTAACCAAGAATAAGCTATATCCCCTGTGCAGGCCCGACAGATAATAACCTGCCATATTAACTTTAACTGAGGCAACTTAACCAAGTGTTTCTTTATCTCATGTGGATTTTTATTTTTATTTATCTGATGAGATATTATGATTAAGATTCAGACAAGGCCCCCCACAAATTTTTGGTTATTTAGTCTTTGATTTGATGTTATCATGTTAGTTTATATTGGCTAAAATTGACTTGCTGACAGTAGCTGTTAGTTTCTCTATCAATACCAAGTTGACTTAAGACACGGGGTTTTTCCCTAGGCCCCCCACAAATTTTTGGTTGTTTAGAGTATGAAATTTGTATGTGGTCAATGCTACCTCTAGGACAAAGTCTGGTTTTTTTGATCTCAAGTCGTGTCAATTTTCACTTGGATTCAGTAAGAGGAATTGTCTCAATTGCATCATTGAATTACTGACTTGGTCATGGTTATTGCTAGTAGTCATGTCTATCTCTAGGACAAAGTCTATATTTTCTGGTCTTCATTGTGTTTGATTTTATCATACAATTTGCTAGGTCACCGGTAGTGATATTAGGACAAAGTCTGGGAATTTTCATCTTCATTTTTGCTTATAATTGGTGATGGAACAAATCTTCACAGGCAGTAATCACGTTGACCACTAGGACAAAGTCTAGGAATTTCCATTATCATTTTTGCTCATAATTGACAAGGTAGTCAACAATAGATCTTGAATTTATTTGCCTTAATTTTTTGCTAGTAACCATGTCTATACTAGGTCAAGTTTTGATCTTGGTCATGTCTAGTTATCTTTGTTTTGATTTTTGCTAGTTGAAATAGACTATATCTAGTCTAATAATTCAATTTTTGATCTTGATCTGGGCTAATATGCTGACTATTGTTGTGGTCAGTCAATGTCACTTTGATGGGCAATGTTATAATTTTTGTCTAATGATCATGGTGAAATTTCTGTGATGTTGGTGTTGTCTTGCCTTTGGTTGTTTGGAGTATTGGAATTTGTGTATGGTCAATCTAGGACAAAGTCTGTTTTTTTTGGTCTCAAGTATTGTCAATTTTCACTTGGATTTGGTCAGAGAAATTGTCTTGATTTGACTGACTTGGTCACAGTTATTAGTAGTCATGCCTATCTCTAGGACAAAGTCTAGATTTTCTGGTCTTCATTTTTCGCAATTTTAGCATACAATTGGCTAGTTCACTGGTAGTATTATTAGGACAAAGTCTAGAAATTTACATCTTCATTGGCAAGGGAGTTGCAGTACTCACTAGGACAAAGTCTAGGAATTTTCATCTTCATTTTCTCAAATTTTGCTTATAATGATAGATCTTGAATTTATTTGCCTCAATTGCTAGCGACTAGGACAAGTTTCAATCTCAGTCAAATCTAGTCTTGGTTTTATTTTGCCTAGCTTAGTAGTTATAATTAGGACAAAGTCTGTCTTCATTTTTGCTTATAATTGGCAAAGTGGTTGGTAATCACAAGCATACATTTTGCATTTCTCTATCCAACTACCATCTGACTATTTGACATTTGACCATCTGACCACTATTTGACTATTTGACCTCTGACTAGCATTTGTGGCTATTGGATCCAAATTTGTCTGATCCACACTTCCACACCATGTAGGATGGATGGCTAGCTTTCATATGAGCCATTGACATATAACCACTGAGATATAGCCAATATCGAGATGTATGTTCATTTTTCTGAAGAATTAGCCCTTGTGGCATCTCTGTAACATGTCTCCAAGTGCTGGATTCAAGGGAGGAACAAGAATCTTACTAGAATCAAAGAACCCCAAACCCCAGAATTTCGAAATTCTGAAATGTTGTTTTTTTCTCTACTAGTCTGGTCAGAAAGCTATCTCTGGGCTACTATGAGTTGAATGGTATCTGTTGAGATCCAAGTGGCTGTTGAGGTGCTACGGTCGACCAAAGATGAGGGTTGCTTTTTTGCCTAAATTTCCCACAGGGTCAAGTTGCCTCAAAAAGTCAATAATTGAATGAACAGTTTTATCAGATAAGCAGCTCATGATGGAATTTGCAAATTTACCAATATGTTATTTGAACAAACAGGTAAGCTAGACAACACATAAAACCATCCAACATCACATCATGTGACAATGCTGTGACATGGAAGTTATATGTTGTGTTGAACCAAGCTGAAACTTGCTACATCAAACAGAGGTTGGAAAAAGCATTAGACTCACAGCTCAACTTCATCACAATGATGATTGTGAGTGATGTCTGACATGGATAATGACTTGGAAACAGAAGAAGGACTAATAGTCACACTGTGGCCCAGTATCCTACTTTTGAGTTATGAAACAGAACCAACTTGAGACTCTCAGGTGAATTGTAGATGCACCACACTGGTGGTAGTATGTTCTTTTTTTCTTCATTTTCCTCACCAACCTTCCTCTGCTTTGCTTCCCAGGCCACTGCAATATTGTGGATGTGTGCTTTGCTGGAACACCAGCAGCTCAGAGCTTGGCACCATACTTTCAGTTCAAGCGGAACTTGTCAGTCTTGCAAGTCAGCCAGTTCTATGCTTTCAAAATTCATTTTAAATTCTTGGACTCAACGGCTTTGTATTCTGGTCAATAGGAAGTCTTTCTCTTAGCTTTTCTTCTATTTCACATAGACTACTTTTGTAAATTTCTCAGCCACAGATCATATCATTCAAGTTTCTTAGTCTTGTCACACAAATGTAACACTTGGCATGTGATGTTGAATGGTTTTGCATGTCTGCTACCTCATGATGAATAGATTATTTAATAAGAGCACTAATGGTGTCACTGGCAATTCATGTAGTAGTATGGTGATGATGCTGAGTATGCATCCACAATTTCACAATAATATTGGTGAGTTCAGCCAAGAGAAGTGATGATATGAAGGTATGGTGATTGCTAACATGCACTCTTGAAATATGGTGGTGATTTGATCAAAATGATGATGATTATATATGCTCATTCACAAAACAATCAATTGAGTGAACTATGTTGCTGATGGATTCGCAAATTTAACAATCTGGTAATTTGAGCAACCAGTGATGGTAAATATGTGACTTAATGATTATAGATCTGCAAATTGCAAACTGTTGATATGATGAAGGGTTCAATGAGTGCACTAAGATTCTGTTGATGATGAAAGGTCCACAAATTTCACAATATGGTGATTTGAGCAAAAAAGAAGCCATGATTCTTATCAGTGCACTGACAGCTGAGAACTTAAATCAGTGACCACTGTTTACTCAAATAACTACATTGTTAAATTTGCGGATCCATATCTTTCTCTTCGGGTTGCCAAACACCATGGTGCACAGGACCCACTTCTATTCAGGAAATGGGTGGCATCCCATATATGATTTGTTTTTTGGAGGAATACCATAGATGACTTTGGGTAGAGTACTCAGAATTTAAATGGGATGTTGTTGACCCACCAGTCCAAAGACTCACTTAGGAAAGTATTTGAGGTCTTCTCATTGCTGCCACAGTCCCATTATGGCTTTTGGATCAATTTCACAACAAGTCCCCCATGCATGGACATGGATCCTGTGAGCAGCAGATGTCTATAATACTAGTTTTCTCATATTCTCCTTACTGGATATGTAGGCTGTAGCAAATAAGGTGAGCATCCTGGAGAGCACAATGCATGGATGGGCTCTCCAGCACCCAAGTCAACGCCCCAAGGCAACACAAGCTCAAGCACATAAACATTGACCACACACTTGTAGTCTGGTATGGTAAAATAAAGAGATCCCATAGCATATACAACCTAGAATTATTACTCTTCTATCCCTGATGAGCAGCAACAAACTATGTGGGAACTTATGTAAAGGAAAGAGTAGCCTTTCCAGGTTCTTCCTGATTAGCATGCTATAAGCTTCAATTTCACAATACACGCTCAAAGAAAGTATGTACACCCTCAAACCAATCCTCCAAGTCAAGGGTTGATCTTGATCTTTTGCCTGTTATACCTGGTAGAACATAAGCTGCTGCAATGTAATCAACGCTGAAGTGCTGAACAGATGACCTACCTCACTCCCTGGGTTCGAATCCAGAGGACGTCCAGTGCTAGTACTAGCCACATCTGACAGAAGAGCTGTGTCATTCAATGGACCTGGATTTGGACGACCTCTACCCACACAAGATTTGGTTTTCAAGTTTCAACTTCTCCTATTTCACCTTCTGCAAGGAAAAACAATTGATGGCATCTGTGGACACAATGGACAACTTGAACTTTAAAACACCTACCGGTTTCCCAAGCCTTGTGACCGTTCGCTAAGATGATAGTTTAGACATACCATGTTCACTTCAAGGAGCACTCACTGGTATTTCAAGTTGGCTATTGTCAAAAATGCTGGGTTGGAGGCATTCACATTCTCTACTGACCTAGAACAAATGCCAGCAAGGCTATGAGGCTCAGGGATTGCAGGTTCTCTGATACTCTTCTTCCATGAAGTTCCACCTAAAAATCCGAAGGAATTGAGACGGCAGTACACTATTGTTAATCTTCTTTGAGCATATGCCTGGGATGGAGGTCATGAGGTTCACTAGAGGCTGTGATGTGGAGTGGGATGAGACAGGCAGTGGCGCTTGGTCCTCAAACAGTTGGCACAATGCTGCTTCTCCTGCTGCTCCGCAGTGACGCTCGAGAGAAATTATTTGTTTCATCGTATCAGCCACATCATCATAGCGTTCCAAAGCATGTAGCACGGCATGCCTTCTTTCGTATCCCCAGGGACCCTGGGGGTCTGCCTCGATTGCCTGAGTGGTTGAGACTCAGTGTTGGCACATAAGAAGATAGAGAAGTCATACGTCATCAGCATCTTTCAATCCATCATCCCACAACATCATTCAAGTTGTTGCGCTAACTGTGCTTCGTTTGACCAAGAGACGCGCAGGGTTCGAAGGATTCAAAGACAATGCAGCAGAGTAGCGTGAAATGGCCTCTTCTGCATTCTTCGACCGCATTCCCATGTCGCCAATGTCTTCTAACATGTTAATGCATTGCTGAAGGTGTCGCTGGATCTCAATACCCAAGGCCATCAAAGTTCCATCCAAAAATCTTTCGAAAACTGTGGGTCAGGTTGAAGATGGAGTAAGTAAGCAGCTTACAAGTGAGATGACGACCAGTTCGGGACAATCTTGAGGGACAACAGGTTCGCCTGCGTGCCTGAGCCATTCCGCAGCCCGCTCGTGGTCTCCTTCCTCCACCGACATACTTGTGAGTATGATGTACATTCGGGCCTGAATACGACCTGTTCATCATTTCATGTTGGTCAAATCCTAGGATTTACATACCGTGACCATAACCGTGATATACAAAGATTTGTCGTCCATAGCATCGATCAAATCTTCGACCCGTGACATAGCTCCATTGTGTCTTCCACACTGAAACAGGACGATGGCCTGCATGAAACCAAGTATCAATAAGAATAGCGACGAGAACAGTAGGCACGTGCCTTGATCAGCAAAACAAAATTGCTTTCGGGCAAGGAACCATTAGTGAACACGAGGTCAAATACACGCATGGCAGCGTCGTAGTCGCCATTGGCTGCGCGGGCTATTGTGATCGCAATCTGACCGATTGTAGACCGCTGAACCTCCACAGACTTGATGTGCGATGGTTAGCGTGTGACGAAACCAAAGACAATCGAAAGGCTACCTTTTTCGCATCATCTACAGCCAAGTTGTATTGCTTCAGACGTGCCAGTACGAGGGACCGGTGAGCGAGGCACTGTGAATGACGAGAAGGATCTTGAACATCTAGGACCTTTTCTGTCAGGACTTGTTTGGTGCGAGTCAAGTCGCCCCGACTCCAAGCTTCAAGTGTCTCTTCGCTGATTTGCATGAGTGGAAATTCTGACAAACAGATCAGAAGTGGCGAAATAAACATAGTTCAAGGCACTCACGACGCTGAGGATATTTTAGATTCGTCAACTTCGTTGAGCAACAAAATCACTTACACCTCCTGTAAGGTACGAGTCCGGAAGGACACCGAGAAGACTCCTCGCATTGACTTTCCCGTTTTGTTCCCCAGTGACAACGTAGGCGTCGTCAGGGGAGAGCGTCATGAACCATACAACACTGGCGTGATTGATTATAGTACCAATTTGCATGTATGTCGAGGCATCCTGAAAA
>JBBPOK010000222.1:0-47654 GCA_038091415.1 Leccinum variicolor | reverse complement strand
CCTCAAAGTTCTATCCGAAAGTCTCTACTGCCGAATTATATAGAATATTGCACAGACGACCGTTTTCCATCGGGAGTCGGGGACTGGCGCTCCCGGGCGCCGCTTACGATGAATAATACAACAGGGGCTGAAAGGACATTTACCCTCCGGCGCGTCGACGCGTCAATACTCCGATAAAATATAAATTGTCTGTTATCCCATCTTTCAACATGTGCCGTTTATTGAAGTATATTATAACAGCCGACGTAACCGGCTGGAAAAGATGATGATGGCTGTTGAAGGGGAGTTGTCGGAAGAGGACCTGATATGGTTCGGAGATACGTTGCCGCCCGACGTTCAACGTTCAGCGCTCAGCACTGGGGCCGGCTACACCACGGCGGGAACGGTGCTCTTCCAGGTGGCACTCGGCGCATCCATCGGTATCTCGGCGCTGATGCTGGTTGCGCTGATTGTTGGTGGGCCAATTTACCTATCCATCCAGGCGTCCGAGTACGTGTTTAGGATCCTCTCCCCGTTGAACGATTAGCCTGATTTGACGGCCACGCAATCGCAAGCCTCAGTCCGACCGGGCCGGACTCCGACGGTGACGCCCCGATGACATCTATGGATCCGATAGCGATCAGGATGACGAAGAGGACGAGGATGCGCCAATACCTGACGACGATAGTGCTCTGCATATGCATCACTCGGACGAGAGGAGGCAGCGGAGCAGGGGAAGGAGAAGAGGCAGGCTGATGATGTAGCGCTGGCAGGCTCGACCCGCGCGGACAAGGTTTCTCGTTCAACGTCATGCTGCACGGTCTTTGTTCGTGTGATTTCCCTTTCCGAGTAAAGCGCTTGTAGAACGGGACAGATATCAATTATGTAGACGTCTTACAGTAAGCCCGCGAACCAAAACCACGGACTCGATCACAGTAACTCATGCGTAATGGCCGGTACCGGTCAGATCAGACTGCCTGCCCGCGTGCTTCATCGCCGGTTCATCATGTAGCCGTGTTCTGACCTACAGTATGTATGTTGTAGCGGCGCACATGTGCCCAGTCCCCGACTCCAGGGATTTTTTACCATGTTACTTTGACCCAGGACACTGAAGTATCGAGTGAGAGGCATCCGGGAACTGGATATACTGTATCCGAGAGGCCGTAGCATCGGTATCTCGAAAAATCGTCGGCAGCTGTTCTTGTCTATTCCGCCCATGCACCAAGTAACGAGACCGCGCTTTTTATTGTTATCGATAGTGGACGCCAAGTTTTCCATCATGCTGATGGAACTTGTGCAACATGTAATAGAACTAAATGCTACCGACGCATCCGACGGAAATACAGCATCTGAGAGTCATCGTGATTCGTGACATAAGAGAATACTTTGTTAGAGGCAGGTTTCTCTGAAAATCCATGATTCAGACACTGGCAATTTGAACTTGGCTCCAGCTCGAGGTCTCGAGATCCGGCGAGATCAACCCGAGATGGCCCCGATTTATAAGATTAGATACCGTATTTTCTTCTTCGTCATCTGAGCGACCCATTGGCATCAACGTCGACGTCGTTTTCGGCCTCTAACCAAGGCGTCCCAAGTCCAAAACCTGCCAAAATAAAGTGAACGACTTTATCTGACGGACCCTCATACAGGAGGTGCAGATCTTCAACCTGGTCAAGCCAAAATCAACGAAATTTGTTCATGGCCATAAGATGGGAGCTGTTTGCTTGACATGATTGAGTGGGATGACAGGGGGGAGGCGCACTGTTGGGCAAGCGAGGGTTTGCGCACAAACACAAGTATGGGAAGGTAGAGGGCAGGCTGGGCAGGCGAGACGGCAATGTGCAGCGACCGTTGTGCGCTCTCGGTGGAACGAGAGCGCACACAGCGGATACACCACGCTGTCCTCGGTAAGGCAATGGAGGCGACGACGTTCGAGGTGGGGGGAAAAAGGCAGGCATGGTGCCGCACGTGTGGGTGTGTGGGTGGTGAGCAAGAGGGACGGCAAGTAAATCAATGAACGGGCTTTGATGGTTACTTGCTTCGTCGAAAAGTAGTACGATAACGATCAGTAAGGGATGACAGCAAGCGCCCAGGGCACGGGATACTAAATGCGTGAGCAAACACGTGTATTGTCAGATGCATATAATGGCGCACCGAAGGCGAATTCTCTTTGCACCGAGCCCCAACCTAGCCTACCAAGAATGTCTTCCAAGATGCGCCCAAGGAAGAGGGACGGTGAGTAGTACATCATACACGTGGTGCTGTGAACTCGGAACTGACAAGAGAAAAAGGACCACGTGGGGTGGACAGCACACGCGGACAGCAGGTGGAACCATCGGTGAGCAAAGATGATCTACTCAAGACCACCGAAAATGAGGCATAGATGGAACCTCAGGCCCAGGAATCGACTGAAAAGAT
The DNA here is from genome assembly GCA_038091415.1 of Leccinum variicolor. NCBI lineage: Eukaryota > Fungi > Basidiomycota > Agaricomycetes > Boletales > Boletaceae > Leccinum > Leccinum variicolor. The sequence goes on along the minus strand of JBBPOK010000222.1, from coordinate 45,257 downwards.
TATCGCCTCCAACATCGTTGGCGTGGACCTGATCGAGATCAATGTACAAGCAGATATCCTGTGTTCGGTCAAGTTTCTCCCCGACGAAAAGCATGTCGTGAGCGCAGGCAGCAAAGGAAAGATTCGACGATGGAGAGTGGCGGATGGCAAGGAAGTGGGCAAGCCAATGAACACTGGAAGTGCTGTTTGGGACCTTGCAGTCTCACAGGACGGAAAGTGGATCGTGGCTGGGACGAAAGATGGTCGAGTGACGGTGTGGGACGCAATGACCCACGAAAAGGTGACCGAGTTCGAAGCGCATAGCGATGTGGTGAAAGCAGTGGACATTTCACCGGACTCGACAAGAATCGCAACTAAATCAACTGACTCGACGCTCTCTGTCTGGTCACTTGCAACTGGCCAGCGACTGCTTGGCACATTCAAACACGACAATTATGTGGTCGCAGTCAAATTCTCGCCCGACGGACGACACATCGCAACAGCAATTTATGAGTCTATCGTTGCCATCTACGACAGTCGTAACGGCGGACTCCTTGCCCAATTTCCAGTTTACGTAAGTAGCATACAGAACGGAAGCCTCGCCTGGAGGAGCGATGGCAAGCGACTCCTCGTCTTGTCTAGCGACTACATTCACTGTCTCGACACGTCCACCTGGAAAACTCTCTCTAAATGGGGCATTCCCGACGCAGGCTGTATCGCACTGGCACCCAACGACAGTTTCATCGCAACTTCCACAAATTCGTCGTTGGCACTCTGGGACGTTACATCCCACAAAAACCTTGCGACAGTCACAGTTCCTAGCTCCAATTACGTCTCGGCCATGGCCATCTCACAAAACTATGACATCGCAGTTGTTCAAGAGAAGAAAATCAACCTTCGACATCTTTTGGACATCCTTCCCTCTCACTACCGCGACAACGTCAGTTTCACAACCTCTATCAGATGTCATTACTTATTTAACTCAAACAGATTCTTTTGGGGCCAGAACCCCGCCGCTCAAGGACAGAAAACTTTGATATCGGAAACACGGTGGATCCCTTACATGTTCGGAATGCAAGTCAAGGTGTGTTTACCAGCCAGCTGACTGTCCCGTGCTGTTATTCATTCCTGTCAGCAACGAGCATTGCGAGTCTCGAGGAAATCATTCAACGACTCCGTGACCAACTTGCTTCATTAGACAAAGACAACCAGTCCCTTCGCGCACAGCATGAAAGCACAAGTGCGTGCTGTCTCTCTTCACCCACACCTCGTTGACAGTCGCCTCTCAAAGAGAAATCAGCTCAGGGACTCCGTGACCAGCTTGCTACGGCCAACCAAGAAAAAGAAAGCCTCAGGCAGACTCTTCTTGCTCGAGAAGAAAACTGCAATGCGTTCAATCCACGTTCAGTTCCACCCCGTTGTCTGTGTCCATAGAACGAAAAATAGGCAATCTCGAGCAAACCGTCCAAGGGCTCACTAACCAGCTTGCTGCGTCGCAATGCACCTTGCGCGTGCACGAGAAGAAGTATCAATGTGAAGCTATGTATGCCCGCGGTCGAGTGTATGATGCTGCACAATATCTTCTCGACATTTTCGACATCATGAACGAGGATCTCAAGCACAATCAGTTGATCATGAACTGGCTTGAAGGTGAGTGTCTTCGTCATTTCGTACTATAGTGTCATCAATCCCTGCCATCAGATTTCACGGACCGATGCGTATCACGACTTCGGACCATCGGAGACGACGCGTCAAGTGCGGAGAAACACCTCGAGGCGTTCTCAGCCTACTCTGCCGTGTTATCGCTCACTCCCTCGCTTCCCAGTAGCGTGTTGTTGGCATGGGCCAGGATGGGGCTGCGTTGTCATTCAACCGACGAACTATTGGGAGGCGCAAACAAGGTATGGCGTGCTTTGCGTGGTCGTTCAGAATGGCTGAACAATTCTCGTGCCATTCAGTTCATGTCTCCAAAGTTTCATCTTCATCGGGCAGTCTGTGATATTCTTGAACAAGATGATCGTGTTACAGAGGCGATCGAATGCTTCCGAAAGATGAAGGATGAGCTATCAGAGGAAACGCACGCCTTTGATGATCGACCGAAATGGGAACTTGGTGGGTCGTTTCATTAGCGACACTGAGAGCGATCTAAGAATGTGCAGATTTTAAACAACGTTGTATCAAGAAACTTGAGAAACGTGCTGACGCGGCTGAGGACCATGACGCGGCCATCGAATACTATTCCAGTGCACTCTCCCTCAACCCGACGAACATCAACAACATCATTGTCAAATGCTGCAAGGCACGAGCAGGTTTACTGGAGGAGGAACTCGTCAGCGTTACCAAGGTATGGATTAACTCGCACATTGTGGGTAGTTGACGGTAGTGACGGTTTATTCAGGTTATTGAACGTGACCCATCGAACTATAAAGGCTACAAGAGGAAACATTCCGTATTACATAGCATGGGCCGGTATAGGGAGGCATTTGGTGCATTCGAGATGATGCTGTCGACGATGAAGAATTCAGTTGACCCACAAGTTTCCGGTGAGCCCGTTGGATCTTACCCGCATGACACAAATTTATGTCGTTTTGATATCAGAGCTTCGATATCTGGACGCGACTCCATTCATCCGAGAGGTCGTCGATGACACCATCCGTGACATACCCCGCGTGCTCATCGACACCATCACTGGTCGTCTCTATGATAAAACACAGCAAGCAGCTGCGTTTGAAGAACAACCGATCTTCGACAAACTTCGGTCTGCAATGACTACCCATGATCGTCTCGACCATACGCGCATCAAGGAAGAGGTGGAGGAATTCTATCAATATGTGATGTTCTCGCACAGGTGGCAGCCTCCCGAGCCGACATTCCAGATGGTCGAGGACATCTCGATCTATGGACTACCCGAATCCCCCACAATCGCGAAGCTAATCAATTTCTGTAAAGTGGTTCAATCTCGCCGTTTCCGATGGGCATGGAGTGATACGTGCTGTGTCAATCAGGCGGACAGGGGGGTTCAGCAAGAATCTGTGGTGGCCATGTTTCGGTGGTACTGTCGCGCAGCACTGACAATCGTCCATCTCCTCGGTGTACTCTCGGAGTCGCAACAAGAAGGTGATCTGTGGAAAAGCATATGGAACACTCGTGGGTGGACGTACCAGGAGTACGTTGCTTCAAACGTCATTCAATTTTACACGGAGGACTGGAAACCTTATCTGGATGTGAAGCTGTTCAATCACAAGGAATCGCCTATCATTCTCTCGCAGATGGAGCGGGCAACCAAGTTTGCGACGGAGACGCTCGCCACGATCCAACCGGGGCTAGACCGCGCGCGTGAGAAGCTGTATCTAGCTTCGAAGCGCCGAACGACGCGGGAGGAAGACATCGCATACTCACTATTTGGTATCTTCAATGTTGCCATTCCGGTTATATATGGGGAGGGTAATCAAGCAGTTGGTCGATTGCTGGAACACATCCTCACTCGTTCAGACAATGTCACCATTCTCGCCTGGACCGGGACGTCGGGGAGTCACCACAGCTATCTCCCCTTCAATCTCACTGTTTATGACCAAATTCTACCTCCGCATGTTCCCCAACCCATTGAGAGCGCCGAGATGGATCGAATGGTCACGGATTTGCAGTCATCGTTTTCTGATCCTTCTGCGATTGGTATACTATATGAACGTCTCCTTGATCTCCCATCGCTGTCCCTAGTTTCTGGTCGACTTCGACTCTCTGGACTCGTCTTCCGCCTGACTGATTTTGCCCAGCACGTGGCACATGATTCTGACTCCAGCCTTCATGTCTATCGTGTCACGGCGCCGATTCTCGGGGAGGTACGGATCAAGACCAAAGACAACTCGCTCGGAACGCAGCGTCTCGTTCTCATCCATCCGTGGACCAGTCCCTTGCTCGACGAGGATTTCTCAGGCAATGATCCTCTATTGGGTCTCGACGCGCGCGCGTTGCGGTTCCTCGTTCGGCTTCGGCAGCCTTTCGGGGCACTGTTGCTAGCGTCGCAGAAGCGCGGGCAGTACAAACGCGTAGCGACGGACAGTTTCATCCAAGTCCAGATTCGGGCGGAGACGTCGTTGAGTGAGTTGATGGCGAGCATTGGTACGGTCGACGTTCATTAGTCGTGTATTATTGGTTGTGGATTTCGGGATGACGCATTTACATCTCTCCTGGCCTGTGTCCCGCCGTTGGAAAATGGTTGCTTTGTTCATGTTTTTCTGTTGGTCTTTGCCACTTCGTTTCCTTGACCTACTCGTTTTGTTCTCTCATCTGGCTGACATCCAAGGTAGCTACGAAAGTGTTTCGCTCTCGGCTATCACTGAATCTTTGCTTGCACTGGCATATATGATATAACCACACCTATCACATCTAGTCGAATCTTCTGACAGAATCAAAGCTCGTGCCAGTTGTCAAGCTTTCAAGTCCAACACTGGCAGGGCCATCGAATCGGTGACACTGGAAGCACCTGGAATCTTTGTATTCTTGTCGTGTCGCACGAAATCCGGATATCCTCACTGTTCGCGATCCCCTACTTAATGACAAGCTTTTTGCCCCTCTGGGGAGTCATAACGGTATACGGACCAGCACGCCCTTTTTTACGACGACCGCCGTTACATGAATACGTCCGGCTACCAGTATAAATATTGCCTCAACGATCCGACCTGTATCCGACAAAATACAGCAAGAGTCATCGTGACATAAGATAATAGTTTGTTAGAGGCAGAATTCTCTGAAAATTCACGATTCAGACACTGGCAATTTGAACTTGGCTCCAGCCCGAGGTCTAGAGACCCGGCGACATCAACCTGAGATGGCCCCGATTTATAAGATTTATATATCCTATTTTCTTATTCGTCTTCTGAGCGACGCATCAACGTCGATCGTTTGCGGCCTCAAATGAAGGCATCCCAAGTCCCAAACTTGCGAAAATAAAGTGACTTTAGTCCTCGTACAGGAGGTGCGGATCTTCAACCTGGTCAAGCCACAGCCAACAAAGTTTGTTCATGGCCATAATATGGAAGCTGCCTGTCTGATATGACGTGGGGGAGGCGCACTATTGGGCAAGCGAGGGTGTGCGAACAAACATAAGTGAGGGAAAATGGAGGGAAAGGGCAGGCGAGACGGCAATGTGCAGTGACCGTTGTGTGCTCTCGGTAGAATGAGAGCGCACACAGCGATCACAGTATGCTGTCCTCGGTGTGGTGAGGGAGGCAAGGACGTTCGAGACGGGGAGGACAAAGGCAGGTATGCCGTACGTATGGGTGCGTGGTGAGCGAGAGGGACGGCAAGCAAGCTTGATGGTTACTTACTTCGTCGAAAAAATAGATAACGATCAGTAAAGGCGGGATATAGATGAAAGCAAGCGCCCAGGGCACGGGGTAAATGCGGGAGCAAACACGTGCATTGTTAGATGCATATAATGGCGCACCGAAGGCGAGTTCTCTTTGCACCAAGCCGCAACCTAGCCTACCAAGAATGTCATCCATGACTCGGATGCGCCCAAGGAAGAGGGACGGTGAGTAGTAATACATACATATGATGCTCTGAAGAACCGACAAGAGATAAAGGACCAGGTGGGGTGGACAGCACACGGGGACAGCAGGTGGATCCATCGGCGAGCAAAGACGATCTACCCAAGATCACTGAAAAGGAGGCACTGATGGAACCTCAGGAATCGACTGAAAAGATTATCGCCTCCAACATCGTTGGCGTGGACCTGATCGAGATCAATGTACACGGAGATATCCTGTGTTCGGTCAAGTTTCTCCCCGACGAAAAGCATGTCGTGAGCGCAGGAAGCAAAGGAAAGATTCGACGATGGAGAGTGGCGGATGGCAAGGAAGTGGGCAAGCCAATGGAGACTGGAAGTTTTGTTTGGGACCTTGCAGTCTCACAGGACGGAAAGTGGATCGTGGCTGGGACGGAAGTTGGTCGAGTGACGGTGTGGGACGCAATGACCCACGAAAAGGTGACCGAGTTCGAAGCGCATAGCGATGTGGTGAAAGCAGTGGACATTTCACCGGACTCGACAAGAATCGCAACTAAATCAACTGACTCGACGCTGAATGTCTGGTCACTTGCAACTGGCCAGCGACTGCTTGGCACATTCAAACACGACAATTATGTGGTCGCAGTCAAATTCTCGCCCGACGGACGACTCATCGCAACAGGAATTTCTGAGTCTGTTCTTGTATACGACAGCTGCGACGGCGGACTCCTTGCCCAATTTCCAGTTTACGTAAGCTGCATACAGAACGGAAGCCTCGCCTGGACGAGCGATGGCAAGCAACTCCTCGTCTTGTCTAGCGACTACATTCACTGTGTCGACACGTCCACCTGGAAAACTCTCTCTAAATGGGGCATTCCCGACGCAGGCTGTATCGCACTGGCACCCAACGACAGTTTCATCGCAACTTCCACAAATTCGTCGTTCTCACTCTGGGACACTACATCCCATGAACACCTTGCGACAGTCACAGTCCCTAGCTCCAATTACGTCTCGGCCATGGCCATCTCACAAAACTATGACATCGCGGTTGCTCAAGAGAAGAAAATCAACCTTCGACATCTTTTGGACATCCTTCCCTCACACTACCGCGACAACGTCAGTTTCACAACTTCTATCAGATGTCATTACTTATTTAACTCAAACAGATTCTTTTGGGGCCAGAACCCCGCCGCTTAAGGACAGAAAACTTTGATATCGGAAACACGGTGGAGCCGTTACATGTTCGGAATGCAAGTCAAGGTGTGTTTACCAGCCAGCTGACTGTCCCGTGCTGTTATTCATTCCTGTCAGCAACGAACATTGCGAGTCTCGAGGAAATTAATCAACGACTCCGTGACCAGCTTGCTTCATTAGAGAAAGACAACCAGTCCCTTCGCGCACGGCATTTGCTCAAAGAGAAATCAGCTCAGGGGCTCCATAACCAGCTTGCTACGGCCAACCAGGAAAAAGAAAGCCTCAGGCACATCCTTCGTGTTCGAGAAGAAAACTCCAGTGCGTTCAGTCCACGTTCACTCCCACTCCATTGACAGTCGCCTCTCAACGCCCAGACAATCAGTTAAATGCAACCATCAGGGCCCTAGCAGATTCGGGTACGTTTATCGTCACTTCGATTCATAATTGTCTGACCGGTTGTCTGTGTCCATAGAACGAAAAATAGTCGATCTCGAGCAAACCCTGCGCGTGCACGAGAAGAAGCATCAATGTGAAGCTATGTTTGTCCGTGGTCGAGTATATGATGCTGCACAATATCTTCTTGACATTCTCGACATCATGAACGAGGATCTCAAGAACAATGAGTTGATCATGAACTGGCTTGAAGGCGAGTATCATCCTTATTTCGTACTATAATATCCTCAACCCCTGCTGTCAGAATTCACGGACCGATGCGTATCACGGCTTCGGACCATCGCAGACGACGCGTCAAGTGCGGAGAAACACGTCGAGGCGTTCTCAGCCTACTCTGCCATGTTGTCGCTCACCCCTTCGCCTCCCAGTACCGTGTTGTTACTTGGTGGGTGGTTTCATTGGCGACAAAGTGCAATCTAAGAATCTGCAGATTTCAAACAACGTTGTGTCAAGAAACTTGAGAAACACGCTGACGCGGCTGAGGACCATGACGCAGCTATCGGATACTATTCCAGTGCACTCTCCCTCAACCCGACGAACATCAACAACATCATTGTCAAATGCTGCAAGGCGCGAACAGGTTTACTGAAGGAGGAACTCGTCAGCGTTACCAAGGTATGGATTGACTCGCACATTGTGCGTAGTTGACGGTAGTGATGGTATATTCAGGCTATTGAACATGACCCATCGAGCTACAAAGGTTACAAGAGGAAACATTCCGTATTACATAGCATGGGCCGCTACAGGGAGGCGTTCATTGCATTCGAGATGATGCTGTCGACGATGAAGAATTCAGTTGACCCACAAGTTTGCGGTGAGCCCGTTAGATCTTACCCGCGTGACACAAATTTATGTCGTTTTGATATCAGAGCTTCGATATCTGGATACGACTCCATTCATCCGAAAGGTCGTCGATGACACCATCCGTGACATACCCCACGTGCTCATCGACACCGTCACTGGTCGTCTCTGTGATAAAATACAGCAAGCCGCTGCGTTTGAAGAACAACCGATCTTTCACAAACTTCGGTCTGTAATGACTACCCATCATCGTCTCGACCATACACGCATCAAGGAAGAGGTGGAGAAATTCTATCAATACGTGATGTTTTCACACAGGTGGCAGCCTCCCGAGCCGACATTCCAGATGGTCGAGGTCATCTCGATCTATGGACTACCGGAATCCCCCACAATCGCGAAGCTCATCAATTTCTGTAAAGTGGTTCAATCTCGCCGTTTCCGGTGGGCATGGAGCGATACGTGCTGCGTTAATCAAGCAGACAAGGGGGTCCAGCAAGAATCTGTGGTGGCCATGTTTCGGTGGTACTGTCGCGCAGCACTCACGATTGTCCATCTCCTCGGTGTGCTCTCGGAGTCGCAACAAGAAGGTGATCTGTGGAAAAGCATCTGGAACACTCGCGGGTGGACATACCAGGAGTACGTTGCCTCAAAAGTCATTCAATTTTACACGGAGGACTGGAAACCTTATCTGGATGTGAAGCTATTCAATCACAAGGAATCGCCTATCGTTCTCTTGGAGATGGAGCGGGCAACCAAGTTTGCCACCGAGAAGCTCGCCATGATCCAACCGGGGCTAGACAGGGTGCGTGAGAAGCTGTATCTGGCTTCGAAGCGCCAAACAACGCGGGAAGAGGATATCGCATACTCATTGTTTGGGATCTTCGGCGTCGCCCTCCCTGTTATATATGGCGAAAGTCATCAAGCCGTCGGTCGGCTGTTGGAACACGTCCTGACGCGTTCAGATGATGTCACCATTCTCGCCTGGACTGGGACTTCGGGGGGTCATCACAGTTATCTCCCCTCCAATCTCACTGTTTACGACCAAGTTCTGGCTCCGCACGTTCCCCAGACCATCGAGACCGCTGAGATGGATCGGATGGTCGCGCACTTGCAGTCGTCATTTTCTGGTCGCTCTCCAATCGTTGCGTTTTATGAACGACTCCTCGATCTTCCATCGCTGTCCCTAGTTTCTGGTCGACTTCGACTTCCTGGACTCTTCTTCCGCCTCACTGATTTGGCCCGTCTCGCGGCACCCGAATCCGACTCGAGCTTTCACATCTATCGTGCCACGGCGTCGATTCTCGGCGAGATACGGATCAAGACCAAAGACAACTCGCTCGGGATGCAACGTCTCGTTCTCGTTCATCCGTGGATCAGTCCCCTGCTTGATGAGGACTTCACTGGCGACGATCCTCTGTTTGATCTAGACGCACGCGCGCTGCGGCTCCTTGTCCGGCTTCGGCAGCCTTTTGGGGCACTGCTGCTAGCCTCGCAGAAGCGCGGACAGTACAAACGCGTAGCGACGGACAGTTTCATCCAAGTCCAGATTCGGGCGGAGACGTCGTTGAGTGAGTTGATGGCGAACCTTGGTACGGTCAACGTTCATTAGTCGTGCATTGTTTGCTTTGGATTTCGGGATGACGCCTTTCGTTACACTTGCATTTCTTTTGGCCTGTGTCCCGCCATTGGAAGTGCCAATTGCTTTGTTTTGTTCATGTTCTTTTATTTGTCTTTGCCACGTTGTCTCCTTGACCTGCTCGTTTTGTTCTCTCATCTGGCTGACATCCAAGGTAACTACGAAAGTATTAGTATTTTGCTCCGGTCTGTCACCGTTCGAACTACACCTATCACATCGTAGCGGCGTCCGCGCCAGTCCCCGCCTTCGACGAATTGGTGCGAAAACAGAGACTTCAAACATCATCTTCATTCTGTTCAGCTCCCTACTTGGGCGATAGTCAAAGATGTATGTACACTGCTAATCATCATTACCTACACAACGAACGAAACAAAAAGGATGACTTTACAACTCGTCATGGCCCCCTGACGGTACGGTCTAGAGAAAAAAGGGGGAGGAAGACAGCCGAATCAGATGCTCACCCAACTTGTTTAGTTCGAAAGCAGACTGCACGCGCGCTCCCACCTCTTCGCGTAGATTTGAGCGTGTTTGTGGTGGTGCACGACCCATCCGCCGATCCAACGGCGAGTTGTGGATGGTATTCCGATGTGCTCACGCACTATTTGCGAGTTACTCGGTGTATCTCATGAAATCGGGCTCCATCAAGGTATGTCCGCGCCCGAGCATACTCGGCGACACGGAATATGACTTGACGGTATTATCGCAGTGGTCGATCATAATCGGGCCCGTCGAGAATGCGGAATAGGTCGCGCTGTTGATGTCATACGTCTGTTCACAATTGTTCGAACGTGGGGAGGCCGGGAACAACCGTTTGATTAAACTTCAAACTTCTTCACAGCATGCGATAAGTCTGTGTAGATGAATGGAGCTACGTTAACATAAACACTACATTGTCAGGCTGCACAAAGGAGACAGAGACAAGCTAACGATGCACATGAAACATCAGCTGCGAAGGAAACCATGTTGCACTTCAAACGTTGTCAGACTGCACACAAAACACAAAAATCAAATAATCGAGAGTCCCGTCTCTGCAGACGAAACCCTCCCCCACTATTGTGGAATCGGGGAATATGATCCAGGACCACCGGGGGAGTATGTCCTACAGGTTACAGTAGAAGGGGGGGGGAAACGAAGACAAAAAAAAGGATTATGGCGCATGTTACGGTATAGCGCCCTCCCTCTCCATCCTCCGTCGTTTCCGCTCCGTGTCCTCCAATATGAGACGCTCCGCAGCAGACATGGCAGAGGCTGGTCGTTTCCTGTCGTCGCCGATCTCGGTACGTTCTGATGCTTTGCTGGCGGTGAGTGCGGCCTTGAAGACGTTTGGGCGCTTCAAGGGATTGACGCCCTGCTTTAGGGGGTTCAGCTTGAACCCCCCCACGGCGAGCGCGGCGGACGTCTCTGCTGCAGCTGCAGCAGTCGGTTTCATGGAGAACGAGAGGACGACCTTTTCCGCTCCTTCGTCCCGTTGTAGCGCACGCTCTTCTGAGGGCGGTGAGCCCGGATGTGACGAAGGCCCAGCCTCGTCGTTTGCCCGCTCGATCTGCTCTGCGATGAGAATCCGCTCGCGCTGCTCGTCCGACATGGTCATGCGCTCCTTTTTGAGCGATGCTTCTTGCTTGGCGAGTGCCTTGGGGGAGTTGTCGATCCAAGCGATGAACCAGCCCTTGTCTGTCTCGTCGACGCGGGCGATCCCTGAGCGGCCGAGGTGTTTGCAGAACTCGGTGAGGGTGACCCAGCGGGTAGCGTTCATGTGGAGGTGGCTCTTGTCTTGGATGAATTCTTGGTATACCCGGTTCGCGAAGATACGTTTAGTTCCGAACCTGATGCGCGATCGATCAGGAGGGGGGAATAAAGGAAAGAGGAACGGGACGTTACCTCCGAGAGAGCAGCTGGACAAAGTCGTGCTGGAATTGTGATGAGAAGTCGGCGATATGTTTACCTGCGTGCTCGCCCACGACGAGCATTTGGCGGAGGTGACCTTCGGATTGAGCGTGGCACTTGAATCCGTTCTCGTCTCTGCATTGTTTCTGGCAGACTTGGCAGTACCATCGAAGGCGCTGAAGGCCCTTCGACTTCATCTTGTTTGCCAAGTACTTTGGCGTTCCGACTGGGACACATTATCATCAGCGATAGAATGTAAGATATGACATTGCTTGCCTTCTGCGCGAGGCATCTTGATGGGTGTGGAGAGAGGATGTCTTTCCCACGCTACTTGTTATGCTGAGCGACAAGGCGAAAGGAAAACAACGCGCGATCTCGGACGAGCTCGACTCGAGAAATTTGACGATTCGGTTCACAGAGGGCGTGCCAGACTTGGTCTTGTACTTGACCAGCGTAGACACCGTACGCCAAGTCAAGGACAAGGTAAGTGTCGCCGTGTTACTACATACAAATGGGTGGTAGCTCAAAATCTCTGACAGATTGTCACTGCACGTCCCCAGCTAAAGGACCGGAGATTGAGGCTGATTCATGCTGGGCGACTGCTCACGGATGGAACGCTACTACATCCATGGCTGACTGCATTGGAGGAACGACAGTCGCGGGCCAATGCGTCTCCGTCTAGCGATGGGTCCCCGCAGCAACCTCACACCATCACCTGGTTGCACTGCTCGGTCGGGCCAAAGATCGAATCAGAGGAAGAAATAGAGGACAAGCCGCAGGTACGCTGGGCAGCTTGGATTGGGTGGGCTTCTGACAGACGGGAGGTTCGCACAGGTCGCACAGCTCCGCCCGCTACGTGGTTTCGACCGCCTGGCCGCGTCTGGTTTCTCAGAGGATGATATTCACAACTTTCGAAGGCAGTTTCACAGCCAGTCGTCATCCAACTATCTCGACGTCGAGTTCGAAACCGACGAGGATTGTATGTGGATTTACTTTTGGTGTGTGCTGGGACGGAAGACTTATCGGTTCTGGTAGACGACGAGCACGCGCGCGCTCTGGAAGAACAGTGGATCGACTCGATCGACAGCGTCGGAAATGCGCCACTCGTGCAGACGTCGGCACAGAGCATGATTCTGCGTGGCATCGTCATTGGGTTTTTCTTCCCCATCTTGCCGTTGTTCTTTCTACGCGACGTCAAGCCTGCCGCCTTTTGGGACGATGGGAACGAGGTTCAGCCCACAGAAAACGTCATTTTTCCGTACGTCTCTTCCCCTTTCCGGTCACAGTGATTAATTTGTGTCGGTTCTAGACGCAAGACTCAGCTGGGCATCGTTGTCGGGTTTATGGTGAACATATTGTTTGGAACGTGGAGATACCTGTTGGATACCTCGTAATACGTACCATACATACATGGCAACGCCGCGTGGAACGTCTTTGTTCGGCTCTATTTCTTTGATCCCGACAACCACGCGTGATTCGAGGCATTTTTTTTCTACTTTTTGCTTCCGCTCCACGACGATGGATTTACAGGCACTCGCCAACCTCTTTGCCACCACGTACAATGCAGATCCCAACATCCAGAAAGCGGGCGAGTTACAGATACGCAAGGTGTGTCGACACTACCTTTGCGCGTCGACGACGACCCAGATCTCGCCCATTCTTTGCAGATCGGTGCACAGGAGGGCATGCTAACTGCCATCCTGCAAATAATTGTGTCTGATAGCGTTGATCTGTGCGTGGCTCGAGTCGTTGGCTCTTCCCCTGCTCACATTATCGTCACAGCTCCACACGCCACGCATGTTCTGTGTACCTCAAAAACCGCGTTCACACATCCTACATTGTCGACGCGTCGGGTGGGGCACGTCCAGAGCAGGTCCCGATCGCGCAATCCGATCGCGACGCGCTCAAGTCCGCCATCCTCCGCTTGCTCTCTGGTTCGCCCTCGCGTATGATCACCGTCCAGCTTGGCGCGACACTCAAGGATCTGATCGCCCACGATTTCCCGGAGCGGTGGCCAGGGTTGTTGGAGAGCGTGAACGCGTTGTTGAACAGCGGGGATATTCGCGAGGTAGGGGCAGGGTGTGTTGCTGCCCTCGAGTGTGTGCGGGCGTTCAGGTGCGTTGTTTCGGAGAGTGGCACGAGTGGCGCTGACGCGGAGGGTGGACTTAGGTATCGACAGAGCAACGACCACCTTCCCCTCATCGTGCAGACGCTCTTCCCGACCCTCGCCACCGTTGCAACGGGAATGTTGAACACGCCACCCTCGTCGGCACAGGAAATTCCGTCCATGCTCCATCTTATCCTCAAGACGTACAGAACCTCTATCATCGTCAACCTCAGTATCCACCAGCAGAGTGCAGAGAGTCTCGTCCCTTGGGGCAGGCTCCTCTTCCAGGTCGTCAATCTCTCGCTTCCAAGCGACGCCGTTCCCGACAACGAGGAAGAAAGGGAAAAGTCGGAGTGGTGGAAAGCTAAAAAATGGGCGTATGCTACCTTGGGCAGATTGTTTCATAGGTCGGTCGTCGTCAAACGCAACCCGAATTTCGTGTGCTGATGCAAGAAAAAAGGTTTGGAAATCCCTCGCAGCTCCCGTCTCCGATGCAAAAGGAATACGGGGCATTTGCCAATCATTTTGTCATGGCATTTGCACCAGAGATCTTCAAGGTGTATCTTCATCAAGTCGAGCTGTACGCGTCCAAGCAAGCGTGGCTGTCGAAAAAGTGCCAGTATCAGATCTTCCAGTTTCTCACTGCATGGTATGCTGTTCGAGCTCGTCGTTTGTCCTGTCGCTGACTCCCCTCGAGTATCAAGCCAAAGTCCACTTGGATTCTCCTGAAGCCTCACGTCGACAGCCTCGTCGCCAACTTTGCTTTTCCTCATCTTTGTTTCACGTCTGCCAATCAGGAACTGTGGACTGCTGATCCCATAGAATACGTGCGTGCTTCTGTGGGTATGTTTGAGTGTTCTTTACTGTGAAAACGGAGCCCGATTTGACAAACAAAATCGGTACAGACGAATACGAGAACGTGTCGTCCCCCGTGTCGGGTGCGACTTCGTTCATTATCACTTTGGCGAGCGTTCGGACCAAGATCGCGTTCTTGCCCATACTCAATCTCGTCAACGAAGTTCTCCGTTCGTGAGTGCCTTGGTCCCTCTGCTGTTACAACATACTTGAATTGCGATCATTTCTAGAGACGCCCCGGCACCTCAAAAGTTTGGGGCGTTGAACGTGATGTCGGCACTCGGCCCATTCATTATGCGCCATCCAGATGTCAAGGGGAATATGGAGATGTTTATGGTGCAGCACGTCCTTCCAGGATTTACCGCTGGCGAACCATATATGCGCGCGATCGTGAGCTGTCCCTTGACTTTGAGCCTTCGAAAGAGCTAACAGAGCGTCAGGCTTGCGAGGTGCTCGGGACAGTCGTGAAACATAGCCTAGAATGGAGTAACCCCGAGGTGAGTTCCAGGTCGTCTGTTCGCTCATGTGGATGACAAGATTACGTTTCCTTTAGAACTTGGCGATGCAGTCGAATGCGGTGGCGACGGCTCTCGACGATCCCGAGCTTCCAGTCCGTGTTCAAGCCGCGTTGGCACTGACGCAGATGGCCGTCGTATATGAATCAGGTGCGTTGCGCGCGTTATCGGCGAAGATCCTGCCAAGATTGACATACATGTCGTGTAGTGCGATTGGCGGTGTCGCCCCGAGTTGGCGAGGTCATTAAACGTGCGTCGTTCACCGAGTCTCCCCCACGCAAGCTTGCTAATGTCATCACAGGTCTCCTCAAGCTCTCTGACGAGACGGATCTCGATCTGCTGAACGGTGCGATGGAATCCATGGTGGAGCACTTCCAGGATGAGCTCCTTCCCGTCGCAACAGAGTTGACAAGTAGATTGGTGGGTGTCCAAGTTTTATAGCGGTGACATATCGTTTGCTGACATGGAAATATGGCAAGTGTGAGTCGTACCTGCGTTTGGTCAGGGACAGCTTGGCGCAGGCGACCGAAACTAATGTGGATAATGTGGACATCGACGCGGTGTTGGATACTGACGAGGACAAGGTATATGGCGCGATGGGCGTGGCCAAGACGATCAGCACGGTAAGTCTCTGTCTTTTGTGATGGGCATTGGGTATTGGCGACTGATTCGGGGAACGCGTGTGCAGATCGCGTCCGCGGTAGACGCCAACCCAGAGATCTTGAGACAGGTACAGGAAGTGGTGATTCCCATCATTCGTTTCACGCTCGAGAACAAGGTCATTGGTGCGTTGCGCGGCGTCGGACGATGGTTTGGCTTCGCTGATCGCTGATCGATGCGATCCTCAGATCTGTTCGACAACATGTTCGAGTTGGTGGATAGTCTGACGTTCAAGCTCGCAAACATCTCGCCAAACATGTGGCCCGTGTTCGAGTTGACGTACGGACTCTTCAAGTCGGACGCCGTGGACTTTTTGGACGGTGAGCCTGGCGTATGTCGTTGACCAGCTCGTATTTAACTTTCTTTTGAATGCAGAAATGCTTCCCTCTTTGGATAACTTCTTGTCTTACGGCGCCGACGTGTTCAAAGCTCGGCCCGACTATAGACAAAAGGTGTTGGACATTTACGAGACGTCAATGACGAACGAGAGTCTGGGTGACAGTGATCGGATTAATGGATGCAAGCTCGCCGAATCTATTTTGCTCAACCTCGCTGGTCACGTCGACGACGTATGTGCGGATCCCATTCTTGCGGGCTGACCCACTGACAAATTGTTCCAGTACCTCTCGAACATCATCAAGACTGCCATCGAACACATCGACGGCGGGCACACCTATGCCTTCAAACTAGCCAACCTCCTCGTCCTCATCAACTCTGTCTTTTACAACCCCACCGCGTCGCTCCACCTGATGGAGAACTACAAGCCGGGTACAGCCCGTCTGTTTTTCGACACGTGGTTCGCGGCGATCAACACCGAGGACAAACTTCCGCGTGTGCACGACAAGAAGTTGAGTTTGTTGGCGCTGAGCAAGCTGCTGGAGGTCGATGGTGGGATGATTCCGCCGAGTTTGGTGGATGGGTGGTATGCGATCCTTACTGGGGCTTTGGTGATTTTCAAATCGCTGCCTCAGGCGATATCGAGTGCGTTTTCGTTTCTTGTCGTAGTGCATTCCAACTAATCGGGGCTCGCGATGACGCAGAACGTAAAGCGTTGGAACAGAGTTTGATCGATGAAGAAGAAGAAGAGGATGAGGACGATGCGAAATATTTGAATTTGGAGGGCGAGGACGATGGTAATGTTTTTTCTTGCCGTCCATTGTTCGGATAAACTTGACGCGTCGCGTGCAGAGGACGTTTGGGACGAAGACTCTGCGTACCTCGAGATGCTCGCTAACGAGGTGAGTGTCGTTTTCGTCCTCGATAGCGCACATCGCTGACCCAATCCACAGAGCGCACGTCTGCGAGCACGATCTGAAAAAATTGCCGAGCCAGGCGACGAGGAATCAGATGATTCGGATGAATCCGAGATCGAGGAGGAGCTCGGGTTTTTCAGTCTCATTGACGCGATCAATCCGTACACGACGTTTAAGCATGCGTTGACGAGTGCGTGTCTCTCTCTCCCTCTCTGTCGTTTGTTCTCTCTCTCTGATGCTCGTCCACCCCCCACGCACAGCTTTCCAAACCAAGAACGCGGCGCTGTATCAAGCTGCGACGACTGCTCTTAGCGTCGAACAGCAAACGGTCCTTATGGAAGTAATGAGCTTGGCCGAATCGCAGCAACCGACGCAGTAAACCGAAAATGAAAACAAGGCTGTTGGAAGCGAAAGAGGCAACCGTTGCGTTGGCGCTGGATTGTCGACATGTTCACTAGTTCACTACCTTGGCATCCTTTCCTTTCTATGGGCCTCTTCCCTTTTTTGTGTAATATAGACGAGTTTGGATTCATTGATTCAGATTTGGGGCGCGCACGCGGCCGCGTAGTTTGATGGCGACCAGCAACCATTTGACCCTGGCTGGATTGACGAGATCGTGGTTAGTAGCCTCCCGTGACGAGTAGCAACGTAGTTGCTCGGGGATCCGTTGACGTGATGTTGACGCTGGAATCGAAGATCAAAAAAATACGAAAGAATAGAAATAAAATGAATCGATCAGCATGCGATGCACACTTTGAAGGACACCGCCAGCGGCCAAAAGCAAGCTAGTCCTCCACTCGGCTAGTTGCGACACCGAAGAGGGCCGAGCTGAGCTGTGTTTTTCTAGTCATTCGTGTGTGCGTGTGCGTGCAGGTGGCGCGTTCGCCGTTCCGCGGGCGCAACGCACAGCCAGCGCCACGGGGGGCTGCTACTGTATTGAATTCTCGACAAAGGGTTGAATCGATATAATGGGTAGGGTCACATCCGCGAGTGCTTGTGTGGCTGTGCGTGCATCGCTCCACACAATGTAAGCAATTTGTAAGTCGTATGTGTACACGCAGTCTAGACTCGCCAGTGAGCCGAAGTATGATATGAAAGCGCTTGACGCGATGGTGGCTGATCAATCGATTGCGCACTGCACTGAGGGGGTACGCAGTCGGCGACCTTACGAACCGGGTTAGCGTCAGGGGCCTTCGGAACTAGCATCGGGCGGGTGGGCGGGCGGGTACATACTCGGTTGCGACTAGCGACGTGCCATACGCGTAAGTAGACGGATCACGAAGAGGGGCGATTGATGGTAATGTCGGCAGCGTCGGACGACCCACATGCTCAGACGGACGGCGGTGCGGCGAGTAATGATGAGCCATTGAGTTGGCCGGCGCAAATAATCAATTATGGAGCTATCTTCGGGTTCGGCTGTCATAATAATAACTAGCCTGAAGGCGCAGCATCCTGGCGCGCATGGTATGTAGGTGAAGTGAGATTCTTGATGAAGAAAGGTGCGCCGAGATCTTTGCCCCAAAATTCGACAATGAGGTCATTAGAATTTCAAGTCGTCGAAGGCGCAAACGTCGGGGAAAGAGTTGATCCTAGATGCAAAGATGATGTTTGGTGTCTTAGAAGATGGCGTCACGGACACGAACACGGACGCGGACGACAGAACCGCCGATGCTGGTGGCTCCGGCATCTGAATAGGAATAGATCGCGCGCCAACTACTGCTCAGATCTCCAAAAGAGTCCCGTCGCCGACGATCATAGGCATGACGGCAGGGTCAAGCACTCCAGAGACTCCTGTTTCCAATTTGACATGTCGACAACTTGAGGTATCTCTGTGCGTCCGCCTGCCAGGGTCACGTCCGACGGAGGTCACGGGCCACTTCATGAATTACTTACTGTACATGGATAAGTTGCTACGCACACCGCCAAATTCCAATGAACGGACTCCAAATCATATCACGATGATCAATGGAATGGATCTAGCCGTGTTCAGTCGGCACAAAGCTAAAAGCCTGAATCCGTCCGTTGGCAGCTGACCATATGGTACAGGGTGCTTTGGGAACCTGACTGCATTGAACATGAATAACCAACTTCAACTCGAGATGGCTGCGCACGCACTGGTATGATAATATTGTCATGTTCCCGACTCACAGCGGTGCACTGATAGTACCGGATCTAGCTTCTTTTCGGCGCTATATCATTGATGGCGGTAAAAAATAGTTGCGATTGAAAAAGGCAAGGAGAAGGGGGAGGTGAGCATCGAATCTTAAAGGGCGGATTCTACTTGTTCTCCGACAACGTCAGCCGACCGTGTGTATCAGCAGTGCCCCTTTCTCTCCAGATTTCCCTCGTTCTAAGCCATCATCGGCCTAACCAAATTAATCGGCCTGGAGTATCCGAAGTCAGGATAGGGGAAGAGCGGAGGCGGGGAAGGATTGGATGAACTTGAGAGAATGAAAATCTACTTTGACCATAATGACACGATCGATACCCACGAGCAGCCCGCGAAGACAGAAAGCTCGGTGATCACGAATGGCCCGACTGACCTCCTCGGGGCCCGGGACCATCATTACATTGCCCCGGGTATGTTTCTACCCGCAAGGGCAACGCGAAGCAAGATTAGCCCCGAACCTCTTCAACATGAAACATCACTGACGAATGAATACTGACGAGGACACAGCGGACGGTTCCGGCCCTTCCAAGATTCGGTGGGCCAGGATTCAGAAGAAGGCAGGGGCCGAAACGATCGATGCACATACGATGCACGTAATGTATGCAGGATCGGGCGACATCAAATGTTTCTTTCAGACCTGAGACAGGTGGCGGGGGCAAGGATGCGCCAAGACTGCATCCGCGAAAGAAGACGAACGGATGTAATGACCCTCCTTCCTTGAATCCTTGCGGCAAGCGACGGTGAGAGCGCCAGTCCGTCGCGCGCGGAATATACATTCTTGCAAGTGCACCAAGTGCATCCAAGTGGGAGCAAGGAAGTGGATGCGAGGACACAACTCAACATCCGGGGTGGCGCTTGACTCCTGACAAAAGGATGTATTGGACGCTGTGCGCGGATACAATCCGTGTGAATATACTCCGCAGCATTCACGTACAAGGACTTCGAGAGAGGTCAAGGTTGAGATACTGGCTTAGCTCGTGAGGAGACGCAGGCTCGCGCACGATGATCGGTGAAATGAACGGTCCAATCCGAGAACTCTCGAATAACGAATTCAACACTTAACGGGAACACTTCTCAACCAAGAAGTGGGAACCTGACATTTTGAAGCGAGTAAGCGGTAATCACGACTGCGGTCCGCTTAGATCAGTGCCTGACCAGATAAAGTGGGGCACAGGTGCCATATTTCCCACAGAAGTCGACCTTTTCATTTTGTGGTCCCCGTAGCGGAATTGAGCATGATAAGCAGATAAACGAACGTGTTTGGAAAGAGGAATTGGAAGCGAAATCTGCGATAGAATCACAGCGCAAGGCCTTTTTTCCTAGTACAAACACCAACTGGGCGTAAGTTTCGCACTCGGTAAGATTAACCCTGAATCTGTGAACTTGCACCAACGGATAGCTGATTAATTGAGAGGCATACATACGGCAGTCACCGGCGTCGAGCAGCAGCAGACGGTGCATTGGATCGTATTCGTGCTCGGCTGGGTTTCCTTGTCAGCCGAGGCTCGACGTCATCCTGTCTTGAGCTCTTGTTCTTTTCGACAACCTTGCCGATGTCCAACTGACCGAACTTTCTGCGAGCTGCACTGCTGCCAGACTCCAAATACTCGGCTCGGGTGAGAAGGTGGGATGGAAAATCAGGGTGCTTGGAGAACATCAACGCGGAGCGATACGTCTCTGTCACCGGACTGATCCGTGACGTATGTCATACTACTGTCAGTGGGAGTGTAAAAAAAAACTTACTCCTCGCTCTTGAAGATGTTTATCTCGAAGTCAACGGGGGCAAGCGAACGAAGTTCCGTCATGCTGATTTAGTGTCAGTGCCATCTCACGACAAGCCGTACGAATGACTGCAATCGCGTACAGTCTCTCATGGAATCCGGAGAACTTGGTGTTACCACCGATGATACCAATGTTTGCCCAAAACATTCCCTGAAGGTCTTCTGGGAGCAAAGAAATGGATGCCGCTATCGTACCTGGAAGTCCAGTCTGTTCCAGGCCTGGAAATTTTCAATAAACAAAGAACGACAAATCAATAACTGGTATGAGCATCAAGGATTTCAACGACCGACCGATATCGTCGGGGCGAAATAGGAGCTCTGGAATTGTGAAACGTTCGTTTTCCATGAGAAGCACTTGATCTGTTTGGGAAAGCTCATATCCGGGGGGTCTGATCTGGCCGCCTCGATTGATGGAAAAGTTGGGTAACAGGTATTCCATCACGACGGGATTCTGCTTCGGGCTCGCCCTTAGTTGGATGAATAGCTGCTTGCCATGTCGTGAAGGAACGACGCACCGACAGGTTTCGAGGTCCGCAATGAACTGGGTTGAGACGTAACAGCACGCCTCCTTGGCGTGACCCATAATGTAAGTTTCATCCATCATATTCCACTGGCGATATGACACGACCTCTTTGAGTTGATTTGTCAGAAGTTTACCTCCAACGTCCATTCTGATCAGATTTAGAACATTGAGCGAGGGAATTTCTAATCCGAACTTACCTCTTGACGGCATACCACTGGATTTGATGGTTGATCACAGGTACGACATGTGTAAAGCTGAAGCCAGAATCGATAATGAGAGCGCATTCGGGAGTATTTGGTCCCTCAGCGGCGAAGAGAGAGCCATATGGAATTACAGCAGCGGCTGGCCGGTGATGATTCATGAACGTGGTCATGTAACCAAGGAGGAGTGAGACTTACGTGTGCATCTATAATAGGATTGAAACTCGTATTCTTCGAAGACAAACTGATCGTAGATATCTTGAATGTTGGGTAAGTTGAAGTAAGGTTCTGTGATAATGAGCGAGGACTCTTGGGCGTTGATCTGGAGGTGTTTCAGCACAGGCAAGCCGGAGCGGAACAAAATACTGACGGAGAGAGCTTCTGTGGAAAATAAACCATCCCAAATGGCCTTTTGGGCATCCCAGTCGACGAGATAACCCTTATTCGCTTTGGCGTCAGTTACCGACAGCGATGCGATTTATTTTGGCGAAATAAACTGTACCTTTTCGAATGGGAGCCGATAGTGAAGTGAGGAAAAATCTCTGCACCGAGCTATCTCATGTCCGATGTATGTCATCTTGTCCCCCTTTGATCGGACAACAGCGTTGGGGATGACGCTTGAGGTCGATGAACAAGTTCCCTCCGGATGAGCGATGAGCAGTTGAAGGACTTACCGCACTGTTTCATCGTTTCCGACCACGCCGGCTTTGATGGTGGACCCCCCGTTATCCAGAACGACGGTAGACAATGTCCCCATCGCGGCAAGGAATGGAATGGACTGGCCACCTGATTCCCTAGTATAAACAGTGTGAGTAGTCTCTGACAACAACCGTGAGAACGAGCTGCTGACTCCTCGTCACTGTGTACACAAGATCGTCTAGTTCGCAATCCCAAGGTTACAAAAAATTACCATCGGTGCGAAACCTTCGAAGAGACCCTCAAACATGACCAGACGTTTGACAGGAAGGCGAGATTTCCTGAACGCCCGTACAGCGCCAGTTCCGTTCTGCGTGGGCTCTTGAACTCGAATCTCACGCCGTGTCGTTACCGAGCTGGTGTCGCCCGACGCAATCTCTAGGGTCGCAAAATGTGTGTCGCCTTTTTCACACTGGACCACCCTGAATACGCTCTGTGCGTGGCCTCTCCCACTCGATCCGTCTAAAGCGTGGTTTTTTCATTCTCGAATCAGCATTCTGTGTAGTAATCGAGACGAGTATCTTGGCCGGCCCACTGAGCCCGCTTGCTTCCATTCCTTCGGAGATGGTGGTGAACGTCCCAACGTCCTGTCAGGTATCGATGTTCAAGCTGGCGGTACATGGCTTGGACTCACTCGAACCGGGAAACTTGCCCTGCTGTAAGTAACACACGCGCCGTTGCATGTGCAGGCGGATGACGCCAACGATCCCACAGAACAAACATCACCGAACCATACGGCACGTACGGCTCCTCGCGGGGTTTCCTCCTCTCCTCTTTCCTGTCCTCGCCGCCGTCCCACTCGCTAGAAGACTCGGTGCGGAAACTCATCCCCGCTGACGCACGTTATGCCGGATTCAACCTACTCCTCCTCGAACCCGCAAGTGCCCCTCCCTCGTCGTCGATCTTCTCTTTCGACGCGCTATACGTCACGAACCACGGCGGGGGCGGCCCCATCACTTACCGCGCACTGACGGACGCACAGCGACACAGCGGCGCACTATCAAACGGCATCGACGGTCAGGGTGCAGACGAATGGCCCAAGGTGCAACACGGCGTCCGCGCATTCGAGGACCTCCTCAAAGACCTGCCGCAGAACATATCGGAGGATCAGTTCACCGACCGTCTCTTTGATCTCCTAACGTGGGTGACATGTACTCGCGCGTGTGTATGGTCGAACGAATCGCTCAACTTTATTTCCTTGCCCCCCCCTTTTTTTCCCTTGGTTCCTTTTTCACGGGTCTGGAATTTTTCGTGGCGTGTGTAGATGGCGATCTTCCCAGCCACCCCGCGATCGGTCGGAATTGAGAAACACGATCCAAGTCGAGCCCTTCCCCATCGCGAACCAACTATACGCGACGCGGCTCTCCACTGTTGTGCTCGTCAAGCGAAGTGGGGACGTTCTCTTCATCGAAAGAGACCGGTGGGAAATGACCGAACAAGGACGACCCACCTTAGCGGATCCTTCTTCACAACGGGTATTTCGCTTCAATGTGAGCGAGCTGTCGAAGTGGTCTACGTAGCCGTGCAGCTTTTGGCATGCGTGTATACTTAACAAAACGCTGGCAAGTACATGACGTATAATATACAAATGTGTAGTTATCGTGTCGTAAAGAAAGAAAAAGAAAAGAAAAAAGTCTAGCACAGATATTGATATTTTGGTCATACAAAAGGTCACAACCAGCGCGACGGCGGCGAGGTAAATAAAAAATGTCAAGAGCAACAGCGGTATATAGCGAGGGCGCGAAGGAAACACCGGCCGCGATGCATTGAGGCCCTTTGTGTGCGTGGTGGGGGTTTCATGTGATGATATTACTGTACATGGTTTGCTCGCCCGGTGATATTGGAAAGTAAGGGTTGAATCCGGCAGGGGCCATCGTGTTCCACTCGGAAACGGATGCTCCAGTGGATGATCCATGGAAGGGCGTGCTCGAAGACGAATGCGAGGACAAGATTTCGCTCTCAGTCGGTGTGGGAAGAGTCCCATAAGGGGAACCAGTACCCTCATCCGGATCATTGCCACCACTAATTCTCATCACCAAAAGGGATTAGCTCATACTGGACATGAGGTCGCCGCGAGGCATAAACAAGCAGGGACGTACTGCATGAGATTGGTAAGTTCGCTGATGCGCCGGAACAGCTGGCATTGCGAGTTTTCGGGGTGTTGGGCGTACTGCCTAAGCGACACAAGCGTACTTTGTAGTTGCTGTCCAAGGGAAACAAGCGCGTGCTCCGTGCCAGGGTTGGTCCGACATGCGCAAAATGGTTGGGAGGAAGGTGAATCTGACGGAAAGTGATTGCCGTACACTTTATCTGGTTCGCATGGATTCATGTGATAGACGTTTCCGTTTTCATGATAGGAAGGAGGGTCTGAGGCGTGATGATTGTATGGGAGGCCGTTGGTGGACGTTGGCGATGGGTACGGCATTGAAGAGCGCCCGTTGGAAGGAATGTTGCCATTGTTGTAGTGATGGCTATTTTGGCGTTCATATGGAGGTGACGCAGAGTTATCTGAATGGAAAGCCGGATACGAGGCTGGGGGTGACGGAGTGAAGCGATATAGATGGGGCTGAGATATATCCGCAATTGGCTCAATCTTGATCGGAGTTCCAGAGGCTGAAACCAGACCCCGGGGCTCCTGGTTCGAACGGACCAGCGTGTCTGGGGAACGTGCACGGCGTCTGAGGTGCAGACTGTTTTTGGCGGCACGCGAGTGCCACCGTTCAGACGGGTCACCGTCCCTGAAGTTGGCATCTGCCCAGCGAGGATGGGGTTTGCCTAGACCACAAAGCAAATCAGAAGTGGAGTGGGCGATGAAACAAGTTGACCTTACCGCGCAGCTCCCTAACGAGGCTTTCCAACTCCGCAATTCTGTTGCGCAAACGAGTGGCTTCGTCAAGGGACGGGTCATCCCTGCAAGAACACTCAATGAGGATGCTGCACTGCGCGGAAGTGAGGCATGAAGCTACCTTAGTGCTGGATCGTCGATCTCGTACACACAAAGGCCAGTCTGCGGGGATGATGAGACAAAAGGACGGGAGAGTATGTCTAGCACATACGAGACCAAGTTGGATGCAGCGCTGGCAAGGACGCTTTCTGTCACACTGGGACGGTGGTGAGGACGCGAACGCGAATGTGAAAGAGCGAATAAACCTTGCGCTTGGAAGTGTGACAGTTGAGGCAGGACTGTGTTGTGCGGTTGCGTCTGCGTTTGCGGTGATCGGTGTCGACGGTGAAGTCGAGATCCATGATTTCGCCTTTGAGCTGAATGGGCGAGAAGGAGTCAGAGGCCATTGGTGACAGGGAGGGAGGAAATATAAGTACTTTGTGGAGGGGGTGGATATGGAGATGGCTTACGGAGGGGACGGGGACATTAAGTACTTAAGTAACGAGGAGGTCCTAGATCTGGATCACCTCGGGCATTGACAGCAACCACAGATCGTTTTGACTTCTTCTTCACAAAAGCGGTCTCTGTGTGACCCAGCCCTGTAAAGAGGTGCCTTCCAGTCTCGGCAGTGACATAAATACAACGCGTGAGTAACTTGCCTCAATCTCAACCAATTGAAATATCTCCGTTGCTCGCCCATGTTGACCGGCCTGTTGAGCCTAATTAGAATGCAGTGCCCTCGGATATCTGATTAGCACATTCTCCCCCAATCATTTATCCTGTGAACGCGCCCGTATTCTTGCAACCCAGCGGCCGTCTGTTGAGCTCTCCGAATTACAACATCCGGTAATACCACCGATTCATGTTTGGCAACTGTCGAAGTGTCAGCGCCCTCGTCGAGAGCAGACGGCCGTGTTGCGCGGCATAACCAGTGCCTCGTTTTTCCTGGGCTTCCCCTTTTCGGAGTGCGCTGCAGCGCGCATGGGAGCGGTTGCATGTCATCCAGACACGGGTGTCAGATACAGATTGCAGGAGGACACCTTTGTTGACGGCGGGGGTTTGGATGCATCCCGTGCATGGTCGGATCTGCCTGAGAACTAGGCCCCCTCCCTAACGGGGTCAAATGATGATGAGAGGAAACTCGATCCTTGGTTCGCAGGCCCCCCCTGCAGTGCACGCCCACGTTAACCGAAACACCACAACCAAATTCCTTCGTATCTCGCTCACTCTCAAGGACACGTGGAGCGAACTACGAGATAACGTCATCCCGGACAAGGCAGGCCGTTTGCCAAACCCCCCCTCCATAATGTGGTCTGTCCGAGTGGCTCAGGCTGCACCCTCGCCAACGACGACAGGCAGCGGCGAGCTGTCGCGGCAGCTGGTCCTCAAGGTATGGTGGCGTCGTCGTCAACAAATGTTCAAGAGGAGAGCCATATTACGTGTGTGCTCGGGGAGGTGTCAGAACTGTCACGGAGGAAAAAATATCTCCTCAAAAAAGAATAAAAAAAGAAAATGTATAATAAAAAAAAGCTTCCGTCATGGTCGGCAAAGGCTGATCAGGATGAAGTTGAGTTTCAAGTTCGAAAGCCGCAAACTTACCAAACTCTCGGATTCTTGATCTCTTACTTTATCTGACCACCCTCTCTTGGATATATTTTCCTCTCGCCGATCAAGTCCGATTGTGCACGCTCCTGTTCATAAAACAAACATCTGACCACTGATCACAATGAACGTACAATTACTTCCTCATGGCCCTGGCAACTCGCGCGCCACAATCTGAGCTTAATCTCTTGCTTTTGACATCCTTCTCGACAACCCTCACGAAATCATATATCGACCTCGACGGCGTGCCGCATTCATTTCTGCAGTAGTCACAGAACCACTGACTGGCTCGTTCTATGATCAGCAACCTCGGTTAGGTACGCGAACGCTCACCAGGTCGCACCAATATCCGTCCCCAGGTTTCATCATTTCTCCACACGGCAATGGAGCAAACAAAGCATCACCTGTTCATTGATCATCGCATCAAATCTCTCTCTCCGCCCGTAGTGTGCGATTCGTAGAAACCTTCGTCGCCACCAATTTCGTGGAACAGAAAAAATCCGTCGGCCCGGCCTCACGGCGCCATTGACTCAATTGTCTGGATCTGGTACCTCCGTTCGGTTACATCCGTTACAGAAGAGTTCGCCATCTGGCTCCCCACGGGCACTTCCGAGTGATGAGTGATGGCTCATGACGGGACGGCCGCTGCTCGCGCGCCGACCTTGCAGCTCCGGGCCCATGCGGGTCACATCCCTGATTATACGGAAGGTGACTTGGATCTGCCTCTGGGACGAGGCAAGCATAATGGGCCGGGGTCAAGTTTGTGTCGAGCGGCGGTGACCAGGGTCGCCAAAGGCGTGGGAGGCCCATTACCAGGAAAAGTCATCTAGTGCCTCGTGCCTGCACCGTAGATGGCAGGTGTTGGAGCATTTGCTGGTGGACCTCCGAGGACCATTCAATGAAATGTGATAATGTCTGACTAAAGTTCATTCAGGCTTCACGTGGGATGAGTACTATTCATGACGGATCTGGCGTTCAAGAATGATGTGGTCGATGTTCTAGAAGGTCGAGAAGCAGAATGTCAGGTTTGGCGATAGTGCCACGAACAGGGCGAATCCTTTGGCAGAGGTTCGCTGTTTTGGCCCTTGAGCACCAGCAAAGTGGAGTCGGGAGTGGCCGGTGGATGAGTTCTTCAAGTTACAGCGTGCGCAACAACCTTGACAATGATGACATCTTACGATCGGAAAAAAACAAAATCCTCGCTGTCATCGATCGGGAGAACGCGCGGAGCTGAGTTTGGACTCAAGCGCTCAAGTTGGCCCCGAAGGGTTCAAGTTCTCCGGCGGCGGTTCCCTCCCGACGACCTCATTGGGGTCGGCCCGTCATTGTCGTCATCGGTGTCGTCGTCTTCCGCAATGTCTCAATGTCTGACACCGGGCGGTACGTGAGGCGCATCGCCGACGGGGAAAAATCATCCCGCGATCATAAATGTTGTTCTGCCACCGGACAAGCAAACACGAATCTCCGGTGACGGTCCACAATGATATGATATCCAGTCAGCAGACACCAGTGCATGTCATCGACAGGGGGTGCAAGGAATATCGTTCTAACCGTATTCGTCGAGCGAATACATCCATTCCATCTCAACACAGCGTATGGAGTTGCCTAGGTCTTAGCACTGCTCCATCATGACGCATGATCCGAAACACTACACGAGTTGAAAGGAGCGGAGTTGGCGAATACTACCCGTTACCGTGGAACGGCGCTAGCCATTTCGCCTTTGCTGCACTGCTCCGTCTGGTGCATTAGTAAAGGCGACTGGTTGGATCCGTCGACATCCTTACACCCATATCTAGGCACACAGCCGCCGTCATGTGCCGCATCAGGAGATATGCTCAAGAGTCCGGAATGTGTATAATTCCTACACCACTGCCTCCACATCTGGTCGAACATGAAACCGATTGTCGAGGAACATTCCGTGAGCATGTCAATAAAGACGCCTGGCGTGTTCTCGGGACCTGACGACCATTTCTGATGTCAAGAAATAGTTTTATACATATATTCTTGTTAGTGCGTCCAGACGCACTTGAGGTCCTACAGTCAGTTTGAATGAACCCTTGCACAATTCGCGTGACGCCGAAGAAGCATTAGAGCGAGGGTTCGTTTCGTTCCACTGCGGGATTCTCGGAAATAGAAACCCGGCGGGACCATCCCCTGCGATCGAGGCGGGGGGCGGCTGAAATGGAGAGCCAAACTCAGGAACCACATATGAACAGGTCACGTGCGAGTACACTCCCGCGTGCGTGGAGGTATTGGCCTGCAACATATTTTTCCCCAAAGCATTTGTGTCGTGCAAGAAGCTGGCTCATATTTATTTCGCTATTCACGCTCCCGAATTTTTCTTTCTTGATCTCGTTCAACATGAACTCGGAACCCGAATCACCGACTTCTCCTATTGAAACTTCCGATCCACCGCTTTCTCCGTCCGTCCCGGAACCAAAGCCAGGCCTCAACGGCACTCCCCTTCGCTGTGAGTACCGGATGTGACCGATCGAAATGCAAATTGATGTATGTCCTAGGGTTCGATGTATGTTACCGGTCAACCGCAGTATTTCTAACAAAATGTTGATCCGGGAATGAAGGCAGATCGTACCGAACCCTACACTCGGATAGCCCCTTTCCAGGAGCGCAATGACACCTCCGTAGAGTGCGTCGATCCCATGCAGTCTTCTGATGCTTTCCAACATGTATCCAGATTTTTCTACAAACCCATCACTCTGACCGCGCTTTCGATTGGTCTCGCAGCCCTGGCTTATATTGCCATGTCTCCCGACATCCTTGTGGAAGGGCGAGACAAGCATCACGCGTATGTGTTCGCTATCCCCTATCCGCGAGTCAGTCGATCTGATT
The DNA here is from genome assembly GCA_038091415.1 of Leccinum variicolor. Lineage (NCBI taxonomy): Eukaryota > Fungi > Basidiomycota > Agaricomycetes > Boletales > Boletaceae > Leccinum > Leccinum variicolor. Next base: position 15,708 of record JBBPOK010000222.1, on the reverse strand, counting down.
CGTGATCGTGTTCATATCCAGAGGCGTTTATGCCGCTATGGCCGCCTTCCTGATGTTCTCCATGATCCAGTTTAGGGATGGGCCGTTCATACGGCCCCACCCGGCGTTTTGGCGGATTGTACTAGGAATCAACTTGCTCTATGAACTCGCACTGGTTTTCTTGCTCTTTCAGGATCTTCACTCCGCAAGAAGGATGATGACGTTCCTGGATCCTGCTTTGAATGTGCCCCTTCCCGAGAAGAGCTACGGGGAGAATTGCGCGTTAACTGCACAGAATCTATGGGTCAGACCTTAATGATTTGCTTTCATACCCCACCTTCTGAAAAATGCCTTCTGCTCAGGACTCCATCGACATATTTTGCTTAGCGCATGCGTTGGGCTGGTTTGCAAAGGCGATGGTGTTGCGCGATTATTGGTTTTGTTGGGTGTGTGATCTTTGTATTGATAGTGCTTTTAGACCGGGACGGCTGATCTCATCATCCAAGATCTTGAGCATAGCGTTTGAGTTTGCTGAATATAGTCTACAACATCAACTGCCGAATTTTAACGAAGTACGTCTATCTAGGTCCACTAATCTCCGCAAGGCACTCAACGCTTGACAGTGCTGGTGGGACCATGTAAAACCTTTGCTGTTATTGAATTATTTCGATGGCTGACCTCTTGACACGAAGTGGATCCTTGATGTCTTGCTCTGTAACTGGTTGGGAACATATCTTGGTGTGTTTCATTCTATTTCGTATGTACCCCCGGACGACCTGATGGAGTATGATTTCCTGTGTTGACAGGCATGAAGACTTGTCAGTATCTGGAAGTAAAGGTATGCATCCCATCTCCTTTTGTCGCGTGACATAAACTGGAATGTCATATAGCCCTACGAATGGCGCGGATTGCGACAGACACGCGGATTGCGCTCCAAGGCGAAGCGCGTGTTGAGCCAGTTTTCACCGCATGATTGGACTGCTTTCAAGTGGGAGGGCACGACGTCGTTCCGCCAGTTCGTCATAGTCGTGCTGCTTCTTGCGGTGTTTCTTGGGGGAGAGCTGAATCCATTTTATTTAAAGGTGAGTGATATATGCAGCATAATATGCTTGATTAATGCTTGCTGGTCATGAATGTCTGCTTTAGTCATTATTATGGATGGAGCCCGATCATCCTATTATTATAATGAGGCTCGCATTTGTCTTCCTGTGCGCTTTACCGGCCGTGAGGGAGTTGTATCAGTATATCAATGACCCAAAGTATGTCACCACAAGCCAAAGGGTCACGTGGCTGATTTTTGCGGACAGGAAGGCGAAGCGCATGGGGCAACACTGCTGGTTGTTGCTTGCGACGGTGTTGACGGAGATGCTAGTGATTGTCAAATGGAGTTCCGGAGTGTTCCCGGAGCCCCTGCCTGTGCATGTGCAATGGGCTTGGGCTGTTGGTGGTATGCTTTTGGTGCTGTATCCGACAGTCCGGGTAAGGTGTCTTGTTCCTGAATGATGACTACGGCATGCTGACAGGGAGAGAACAATAGTTTGGTATTCCGACTGCGCGGCGATACTTGCGCAAACAAAGGCGCAAGGCCAAGGCCAAGACGCTGTGATTGTGCGGCGGGGAATGTCTTTTGTTGTGTGGTCCACAAGTACTGCAAGTAATTTGTAAATAAGTAGTAAAAATCAGCAAAAGAAGATGTGATCGACGTGGATCGAACCCCCGACTGCGGGAAGACCCGAGCGTAGTGGGGAATGTTCTGGTGGGTCCCTGATTGTGGTGACACCGTGACACAGCGCCAAACATCCACGGTCGTCCACAATACTCGGCCGACCGATTACAAAGAACGTTGACCACTCTTGTTCTCTTACCACCACCATCTCCATGAACAACGACCAACAAGATATCAACAACACCCGCGGCCATCCCTTATCTCACCATTTTAACTTCGGAACCACACTTCAGAACGTCTTCAGAAACATTAATCACGCCTTCGCCAACAACCATAATTCGGGTACTGAGGAGCAGGGAGACAGCGATTCACGAGACGACGTCCCATCCATCGACAGACCTCTGAATTCTGTCGGTGGTACACCTGACTCGGATTCCAGTCCAGCCGCAGCCATCCCTTCCGTACCCGCGGTGTCTCCACTTGCCGACGTTGACGTGTCACATCACTCTCAACTCGATTCCCCTCGCGACGAGGACGAGGAATCGATGCCAGACTTGGAGTCTATTACCTACTCAGAGGACGAGTCGGACACTAGCGTCGACGCTCTTGACCCAGGACCATCGCATCAGGACACCGCCATCGCAGGCAACGAAGGCGTTCGGACGGGCGATGAAGCCACATCTCCTCCCATCGCACCCATCACTGGTACTCGTCGGGCCCGTGTTGATGATGATGGAGACGATGACAGGGACCGTCGCCACCCCTCAGAGCGTGTGGGTGGCCCCCCTCCGCTGCGCAACGCAGCGCCACAGAATGCCGAACCGCAGCAACCACCCCGTCTTCCGGCGGGCTTGTTTGCTCCCCTGTTCGGCCTAGGCCCCAGTGGGGGAAACCAGCCTGCGGGGGGCGCACCGCCCGAACGCGTACATACCGGTGAGGCTACTGCAGATTCATCATCTGCAGGTAATAATCCACTCCCCGGTCATCCGCCACGCGGTGTCCCTGTCTTAACAGCAGGATTTACTTTGACTATACCTCTCTTTGGGCCTCCACCGGGGGGTAATGGGACAGGACCAGTCCCCGGCGCCCAGGCTGGGACTGGGGCGGCTGGGCCACAAGGAATGTTTGGTATGGATGCAGCTACCCGAGAGGAATTGCTTGCATCTTTTGCAACGTTCTTCCAGGAGTTCCAAGCCGCAGAAGAGGCACGGGAAGATCCAGAGCGGGCGAAAAAACTTATGGCTGGTTTAGATATAGTCCCTACGGGACTCGTGAAGAGATTAGAACGTGTTGGAGGGGCGCCAGGAGGTCACGTTGGAGAGTCAACCAATGAAGGAACGTCTGGATGTGCCATCTGCTGGGACACGCTACTGGATGCCGAGGGCGATAGTTTCAGTGGTCAGCATTCTTCAGAATGTGGAGTGCCACCGTCGGTCGAGGGACAGGCGGAAACGCGCACGGAGAGCCAAGCGATGGAGGTTGACGCACCCCCCGTTTCCGAATCACAGAGTACTTCCGCCTCCAACCCATCGTCCACCGAAGAAGTCAAGATCATCGCCCTCCCCTGCGCTCATGTGTTTCATGCATCTTGTCTGCTTCCGTGGTTCACGAGGGCAAAGCAAGCAACGTGCCCTACCTGCAGATTCAACATCGATCCTGAGAACCTTACGTATACTCCCCGTCCTAGACGCCCGTTCAACCGTGCCGGCCCTATTCCGCCGGGCATCCCCGTTCCTAACGCCACGCCAGCCGATCCTCTGGCTGCTGCACCAGAAGTTCCTTCCGAGCCTCTTCCTGGTGGTACTCGCACACCTGGTGCGCCCCCAATGAATTTCATCCATCTGAATGCGGGTGTCCGTCCCGCAACTGCTCCGGTACCACCCGGTACCACAGCACCACCGACCGCTGGACAAGCCGGCGCACAGCCACCGGGCATGGGTTTCAATCCATTCCTCGTCGGAATCCCTATACTATCTTTCCCAGCCTTCCAAATACCCCTGAGACAAACTGAAGCACAAAATCCCGGTGGAGGCAACCAGGGTACGTCATTTCTGCTGTGTCTATGCTAATATGACTAAGGAGTATCCGTTTGCAGATGCAGGTGGTGATGTCTTGACGATAGGGTTAGATATGTTTGTTGGTGGTCCTCCTCCACAAGAACGAGGTGATCGCCGCGATAATGCCGAAGCTGCTGATGGTGCTGCCAATGCCAATGGAGAATCTAACACCGGGGCCGCTGGCGGAAATGGTGCTCCAAACCCCAATGGGATTGCTCCAGATCTACAATCGTTGATCGAAAGCCTTCTGCGTACGACGCGGAACATCATCCCGCAAGTAATTAATGGTCAGGTCCCTGTGCCTCCAGCTGCAGGTCCGGAAGCTCCCCGCGCCGATGGCGTTCGTCCTGAATTCCCACCACAAGCCAGGCCAGCGCCTGGAGCAGCGGGACCTCAGCCTGTCCCTCCTACTGGTGGTCCTCGCGTCTTCCCAACCTTTCCATTCGTTCCTAACATGTTCGGAGCTCCACACCCCATGCCTCCTCGCAGGGAGCCCAAAACATGGACTGTCCCCACTGCGCCTGGGCCTTCGCTGCGACAGCGCGTCGAGCAGCGAGAACGAGAGCAGGGTTTGCGTTGCTCGGACACGAGTTGTGGCATCGGACCGTGCGACGACGACCCTTGCCCCGACCCTTGCGCGTCGTTGACCAAGCAAGTGACCATTCATCCATTGCCCTGTCGTTATAATCATGAGAACAACGGACACCATGAATTCGTGTGTTCCCACGCGTTCCACCCTGCGTGTCTAGTCAGCGCGGAGCGTGTTGCGGGGTGGGGCGGTCAAGACAAGACGCAGCCGTTGGTCGAGGTGTCGTGCCCGGTGTGTCGGGCTGTCGGGTGTGTGACCAGGCAAGAGTGGGAATTGGGGGTGTCTGAGCTCTAATCGATTACCGATGGCCGAACCTCGTTCTATCGTGCGTATTTTTTATTACTTACTGAAGGAATTTCGTATTGACTTATCGTCTCTCAGCACTTCCCCATCTTACCACTCCCGACGACTTCGTTTCTCGTTCTTTTTGCTCGGTTTCTTTTGCGCCTTCTCCCGCCACGACTCTCAAGTTTCCTTTTGCATGTGATTCATCATCGATTAAATCCTTTCCATTTCTAATCCCAATTCCATCCCTCAACTCCCTCGCATTGTAAGTAGTACTATAGTTGCTATAATTATTCACAATGTGTTCCAATTGTACTTTTTTTTTGTCAGAACAGAACACAACGAATTTCATTTCTGCGTCTCTTACTCGTTGCTGTTGTTTCTTTTTGCCCGATTCCCTGGATGGCTCAATGACTCCTCTTGAAGAAAGACCTTGGAAACGTTACATACAATGCAGCTTCAGCCGAAACGCCATTAGACTACTTCACACGTCGCGACTCGGACGTTCTCCCGTCGCCTATCGTGAAAAGTAACCAGCTAGTCTAACCAAAAGGATAGAACAAAAAAGGAATCAAAGGCACGACGTTCTATGATAACATAAAGTTTCATCGATTGCTGTTCGCTTCGCCTGGCTCACTAGTACATAGTAAGGTTATCGTGAAATCATTGTCATATCGCTTCGGTGTCGGCGTCGTGTCTTAATGATGCACACATGTTACGAGTATATACGTATATCATCTGGGTGGCGCCTGCGCCCGGCGTCACCATGGCGTCGCGGTGAACGTCGAACATTAACATTGACAAAGTTTGAGTTGAGTGCACGATTACTGGATATGTACTGAGTAAATCGAAGGTTCGAACGGGGTTGTCGACGACGGCGACGAATGACGACATACTAATATGATGGATATATATCGAGATGATAAGCTTACCTGCCGATCGTACCTCACAACATACTAACTCGATCGTCTTACAAGGTATCGTGCATATATGGACATATTCATTTTTCATTCATGAGTCGGCGTAACTCACTAACTCGTTCTTCCGAAGCATGCTATGTACGATTCTATGTCCATTTCACGGACGTCGGCGGCGGGGCGCTGCCAGTGAGGGACAATGTTTCAATTTACTCACTTGTGTGTGAGACGAGTTCATTCTATAGGCATACAATGTACGTCATACTCATCCGATCGCAACCTCCGCCTCCCGAATCCCGACGTCCGTCGATGATCGATCAGCCGCAGGTTTACCTAATCCCACTGGTACGGAATGGAAGACTCGTCGCCGTCGAAGACTCTAGGGCTAGCCGGTGCCCCCCTTGTCGCGACGCAGACGGAGGTACATAATGGTATGTATGGGTGAGAATCGACGTCGATGAGCCAGCGATGATCACGACATGATTGAATATCGAGACAGGACGCAAATGTACAAGGAACCTGCCCGAAAATGGACAACCCGAATCTAGTCACATGGCTCTCGTTCGTTCCTTTGTTAGTTAGTTCCTTCATACTACATTCATGGAGTCCTGCATGTTGCTTTTTTAAATTCCTTCTTCGCTCTATTCTACATCCAAAACAGTCGTCGGAGAAAGCTACGAAGGAAAGGGAGAGTGTATGTATGCATGTATACTACAAAGGAGGGAGCGAATCCAAGTCTAAGCGCTGAGTTTCTTGCGGATGAGGTCCTTGAGCGTCTCGCCATCCTCTGCAAACTTCCTGATACCCTCGTGGAGTTTTTCAAACGCCATCTGGTCCTGGACGATGGACCAGCGGAACTCGGGCTCGTCGTCGACGTACGTGACCTTTTCGATGCTCTCAATCGCTGTTGGATCAAGAGAAGACAAGAACCGTGTCGTTCGCGAGCGTGTAAGCATGCCATCGGCGGTGTCATCGACGATGCCATGGACGGAAATGGAATATGGAAAAGGCAAGATGCAAAAGGGGCAGAAGAAGGGGTGCAGATAATAGATAATGAAATGAAACGCACATAACACACACATACATGGGAAAACAGGGACGGACGGATAGTCAGCCAATCATGTGATGTTTCGGCATGGTATCGAGGAGAAGACACCCACCGGCATGAGCATCAAGCTTCTTGGGTACAGGAGCCGTCGAATTCTTAAGTTCGTCGAGCAGGGTAGGCGCGATGGTCAGGTAGTCGACACCAGCCAACGCTAGAATTTCACCAGTCTGTCGGAAACCAATCAGGGAATGCGATCGGCCCATGATGTTGGGGGGCGTCGTCAAGGTCAGGACAGCAGACCGAGAACATTGGACTTGTCACGTACGTTACGGAAGCTAGCCCCCATGACGATGGTCTTGTAGCCGTATTGTTTGTAGTAGTTGAAGATCCTCTTGACCGATATGACACCAGGGTCCTCATCTCCTTGATAGTTCTTGCCAGTCGACTTCTTGTACCAATCCATGATCTAAACGGAAAGATGCGTCAAGCACACGTTGGAAAGATCCAAATAGAAGCATTGCTTACGCGACCAACAAAAGGGGAAATGAGCGTGACGCCGGCCTCGGCACAAGCAACGGCCTGAGCGAAGCCGAAGAGAAGCGTGAGGTTGCAGCGAATGCCGTCGTCCCTTTCGAGTTCGCGGGCGGCCTGGATACCCTCCCACGTCGATGCGATCTTGATGAGAATACGTTCCTTCTTGATACCAACGGATTCGTATAGGGCGATGAGTTCTTTGGCCTGGATGGACGATGCGACGAGAAGAAAGCGAACAGCCGCATCAGCGTGTTTCCCTAATTACGTATTGATACGATCGAGATCAGTTTACCTTTTTCTTGGTGCCTTCCTTGTCGAAGGAGAGACGTGCGTCAACCTCCGTCGAGACACGGCCGGGGATAATAGCAAGAATTTCTTTTCCGAATTCGACGAGCTAAATGAGGGTGGTGGTGGTGTGAAGGGCGGCAAATATAAGAGAGAGGCTTCCATTCATACCAAACGGTCGATAGCGGCGTTGGCCTGTTCCTCGAGGGAACCGCCCTTGCTTTTTGCGTACTTGACGGCGACGTCGATGAGGCGTGCGTAACCGGGCTTATTGGCGGCGGCCAAGATCAGGGATGGGTTGGTTGTCGCATCCTGTTCGGTTCACAATTATGTGACGTGTTCTGTAGATGAAATCGGGACGCACCTGAGGCTTGTAGGTATCGATCGCTGATAAGATGGTGGTGTACTGATCAGCGACGAGGAGTTCGCGATGAGAAGCGGGTTGCTTACATTCAAAGTCGCCCGAGTCGGACACGACGACGGTACCGGTTTGCTTGAGGAGATCGAGTGAGTTGGACATGATGGGAGAGATGAAGCTCAGAGTTGAAGGCGGCTGAGTGATATACGAACCGCCACCGTCAGTGCTTGGTCATGTCGTGGGTTTGCCCTTTTCCACAGCCGTGTCCCGACGAACGTGTATCTCCGGTTTTCAACCATTCCTGCGAAATCGGTCTCAGGAATGCACTAGTCATTCCCAAGGGAGATCAAGTAGAATGGAACCTGATTCTGGCGACTCCGATACCAATCTTGGTGAATGGATCCCACTCACTCATATTCAATGGTACCCGCTGTCCAGCGCAGACGAGCCATTCCATCAGAGACAACCGTGTTGTCTCTGCTTCATAGATGGGGCCCGGCCATCCCATGCTTTTTCTCTGAATCCCACAGCACGCCTGTCTCTCCGCGGCGCCTTCATCCGTGGGTAACTTTGCATCGTCATTGTAGTCGGATCACTAATGCTGTGATTTTCTTTTCGAACTCCCAATCATCATGAAGCCGGATCACAAGCACTGTGTTTTTCTTAGCCCCAAATCATTACCAGCGCCAGGAATCCCAGGGGCCATACGCGGGTCCACGTATTCCAACGACATGTGAACATCGGTCGCCCGGTAACGGTGTGCGAGGATGATGGCAACCGACACGCCGACGATAAAAAAGTCCTTCTTCAGCAACCGATGGGTACCGAACTTTTCCATGACTCATGAGTGATACTTATCTCCCGCAGTTTGGTCTGCTTCCGTGGCATCCACGACAATCGCTGGAATTCTCGGCAGCGCTGGCAGTTTCATTACTTAACCCGTTGGGTCCGTGGGTCCGTATCTGTTCGTTTTTGTCGAGTTTTGGCAAGTGACGGTGACAGTAAATCTTTTGAAACAGCCAGCTCCAGTTCGCCGCGGAGGATGGCCTTGATGGACCCTGCATCGAGTTCCCCTAGCATGCATGCCGTATACTCGGGCGGCCGTGCAATAGAATCAATGCCACCGACCTCCGGGTTGTGCCAATCTCGAAGAGAACCGTGGCATATTGTTCAGGACATCCGGGCGACGCAGCACTGCCGTGCTGAGAACAGATGCGTTCGTTCGCACCAGAATATGTTTGCTCAGATCTCCGTTGTCTCAGGGGCTCTACAATTCACTCGGAGACATTTGTACGTTCCACAAATATGATCAGAATCAACTATGATGCTAATATCCTTCACAAGTCCAAACTGTATGACCTCCGACCGCCACCTCAAGCACGTAGAATGCTTGTGATCATAAGAATGCCAATCGTCCCAGACGTTTGCGCCGGCTTGCCGCGGAAGACCGTGAGCGCGTGAGCAACGTTTTTCCAGACAGCCTATCTGATCAAGCATCCAATAAAATGACGTAGTCCGTCTTTACCATTGGTCTGGTAGCATCTCTCACGAAAAGGGACCGTTCCTGAGATCGACTGGGCTGAATATTCGAAGTCTGAAGAACCATCCTATACTTAATGATCATTACTCCCCCGCTAATTCCTGCCGTGCCTCTTTCCACGCTGTCTGCCTTCTCTCTGTACGGGAAAAAATCCTGCAAGACCTACCCTTGGAAGTTGCCATCGAAACTGACTACGGACATCAGCTCTCCGGTCTTATCGCAAACAATGAGAACACCTGTGTCGTTCTCAAACCGGTTGACCCTGAAGACAACGTCAGACGTCATGATCAACTCGAACGACCGAGGAAAGAGTACGTAAAATGGATCCTGCGTAGTCAAGGTCGAGGGATATTCCTTTTATCCGGCCAAGGACGAGGTTCGAGCTCCGGCGGAGGGGCTTAGCGATGCCCGACGCGAAACATACGACAAATAATTAACGGCCATGGACGGTCGACGTGGTCTGTTTTTTTTTTCTTTTTTTTTTTTCATGTTCCACACATCTCATCACTTTCTGACACATTCCGTCCCGTCGCAGTGTCGTGGAAGGAGGGGGAGGGGGTGCGAGGTACCGCATCGAAAAAAAAATCGAATTCGTTTTGCCTCCGAACATCTCGAATTGGATACGATATGTATGTAAGTATGCATGTCGCAGATCCGCGGGTTCGCTGCACGTGGCTTGAAACACACCTACCGCGGCTCCACTTCTGTATTCTGGCTGATACGAGTCTCAGGGCCCAGTTTACCAAGTGCGTGGCCGCGGCATCGAGATCTGCAGCAGCGTCTAACTTTGTTAAGTTAGAAGTTATCGCGCACGAGCAAAGTCATTCCAGCACTGTCATCATCGAAGATGCGGCGTCGGTGGGTTCCGGGGATGTCTCTCTCTCTCTGCAACATGATTCAGATACGGGACGCCACGTTCTTTTCATGCTTGGCGTTGGCCACTCAGTCGACTCGTTTTCCAGCCACCATGGCACACTGCTTGGTCACCGGGCGCGAACCGGGATGGCTCTATCCCCTTCCTGGTTCTCGCAACCCTTGGGGCGATCGCGACTGGGGTGATCCCTGAGGTCTGGCATCTTAGGCGAGAGGAGAAACAGTGCAGCCACCTCGTTTTTATATATATATAGAACGAGGACAAACAGGATCGCCAGCTACGATCTGGGCTCAGACGTACGCCACGGAATTATTTAAAGGCTCTTCCGAAACAGAAAGAAGAAAAAGAAAAAGAACGACATGCGAAAACGTGGCCCTATCCAGAAACAGCATCCGAGAGACGAACGCGCCGGACGTTGACTCATGTCCTCCGAGTCGCAAGTACATACAGTACGTGACGTCGTATCTGTTTCGATCCCTTCAAAATGCTTATCCTCAGTATGTACCAAGTATACCCCTGCCTCTCCGACGTCTCGCCTCGCTTGCCTGGCCAAATATGTACGTACGTACGATCGTTATTGCCGATGCAGCGTTGCCGATAGCGGGATCGGCAGCTAAGTAATATGTAGGCCCCATCTCGATTCTCCTTGCCGCCGGTGTGTCGTGCGATACTAACTGCCGATTGCCGACTCCGTGCCTCTAGTAATGCCCGGAGCTGCTGTGTGTGGCCTGCTACTTAGGTTAGTCTGTCGATCGATCGCTCGCTTCGTATTAGAAGAACTTACCCATTCTAGTAGACTATGGACGTTCAAAATCCGATGTTCGCCGAGTGTCCGAGTAGTATGATCGAATGGATCGATCGAGGTGAGGCCAGAAACAGATCTTAACATACGCGCATGCACACACGTATAAGAATCGAGGAAGGAGATTCGTCCTGAAAGCGGGGTGCAAGACGTGCCAATGCCATGTCATCTCGACGAAAAAAGGCGAGAGAAATATCATCCATACATCAGAGCATACGACGAGAAACAGCAAACATTAACCTGTTTCTCGTCTAACCTGAACAAACTATTATCAATTTAAGTAAGTATAGGATCTTCCGACAACATATGTAGTCAATTCGAACGTCTGAAAACATTGGCTAAGATACAACAAAGGGATGGGCAAGCTCGAGGATGGAACCCAAATGTTTTCCTGTAAAGATTTGCAATCAATTTACCTTTTTTGTGGGGAATATTCTACAAGTTGATATTTGTGCTGCGGCGTCATGGTCCTCAGTCCATGACTGTGTCAGCGTGGCTCACAAGCTTGTCAAAACAACGTTGTTGGAAACCTGGAGAACTCCTCAGATTGCGCCGTATCGCCAATGCAATTACTCACCAAGTTCCCATTGCGATTGATCGTCGAGGGTGTTTGTCTCTGTAAGCTCAGTCTTCATCTTTCGGAAGCACTTGATCGCTTGTGTGACATGATCATCCTCTTCAAGAACATCACAGACAGCCCGGTAAAGATGAAACTTTGGAAACATGAACTGAATGGTACGAGAACTGTCAAGACATTCTGAACGACCACGCAAACCACATCATACCTTGTTTGCGCCTCCCAATACCTCATCAGCTGTATGACAACGCAGCCCCATCCTAGCCCACCCCATCAACAAGGTATTAGGAGGCGAGGAGGTGAGTGATAATACAGCAGAGTAGGCTGAGAATGCCTCGACGCGTTTCTCCGTACTTGACGCGTCATCTCCGATGGCCCGAAGGCGTGTTACACATCGATCGGTGAATTCTGATGGCGGGGAATTAATGTTCTATACTACAAAACGACGCAGACACTCACCTTCAAGCCAGCTCATGATCAACTCATCGTGCTTCGGATCCTCGTCCATGGAGTTGATGATATCGAGAAGATGCTGCACAGCATCATATATGCGGCCACCGGCAAACATGGTTTCACACTGATACTTTTGTTCGTGTACCTGCAGGGCGCATTGTGAGGCAGCAAGCTGGTTAGTTAGTTCTTGAACGGTTTTCTCGAGGTCAGCTATTTTTCGTGCCATGGATGGTACAAAATAGGTTAGTGATTTCACTGTTAAGCAAATGATAAGCGCACCCGAACTCGTTTTCTGTGCATCAAGTTCTGCACGTAGTGATCGGACGGTCTCGTTGAATTGATTAGCTGCGCGTTGGCAGTCAATTGTCAACGAGGTGGGAGTAAACCTGGACTGAACGCACTGGAGTTTTCCTCTCGAGTACGAAGAGATTGGATTGTGTCCCTGAAGCTTTCCTTTTCCTGGTTGGTTATGGCAAGCTGACCACGGAGTCCTTGAGCTGATTTCTCTAGATTTGCTACATTCTCTAATCTATTTTCTACGTATTGGGAGGCCACTGTCAATGAGGTGTGAATGAAGACAGAGAGAACGTACTTGTGATTTCATGCTGTGCGCGAAGGGACTGGTTGTCTCTGTCGGATGAAGCAAGCTGGTCACGGAGTCGTTGAATAATTTGCTCAAGACTCGCAATGCTGGTTGCTGACGGAAGTGAATAGCAGCACATGGCAGTCAGCCGGATAATGAACGCACTTTCACTTGCTTTCCGAACATGTAGGAGCTCCACCGTGTCTTCGAGATCAACGGTTTCCGTCCTTGAGCGGCTGGGTTCTGGCTCCAAGAGAATCTGCTTGAGTTACAGATGTAGTAGTCAGTAATTACATCTGAATCATAGAAGTCTCACATTTTCGCGGTAGTGTGAAGGAAGGATGTCCAAAAGACGTCGAAGGATGATTTTCTTCTCTGGAGCAACCGCAATGTCGTAGTTTGGCGAGATGTCCATAGGCAAGACGAAATTGGAGGCAGGCATTTTGACTACCGCAAGGTGTTGGTTCGATGTAGCGTCCCAGAGTGAGAACGATGAATGTCTGGAGGTTGCGATGAACCTATCGTTGGGTGTCAGTGCGATAAAACTTGCGCAACCTGTCTCGCGAATGTTCCATTTTGAGAGTGTTGTCCAAGTGGACACCTCGAGACGGTGGATATCGCCTTCCCTGGACAAGACGAGGAGTTGCTTGCCATCCCTCGTCCAGGCGAGGCATCCGTTCAATCCGCGGCTTACGTAAATCGGAAATTTAGCAAGGAGTCGGCCGTCGCGACTGTCGTAGACTTGAACACCAGGCTCGGAATACTGTATGGCTGTTGCAATGAATTGTCCGTCGAGCGAGAACTTGACCGCGGACACGTAATGGACGTGTGCGAATGGGATGAGCAGTTGTTGGCCAGTTGAAAGTGACCAGACAGAGAGCGTCTTGTCAATCGATCCGGTTGCGATTCTTGTCGAGTCCGGTGAGATGTCCACTGCATTTAGATTGCTGTATGTGTAGAACTCGGTCACCTTTTCGTGGTCTGTCGCGTTCCACACGTTCACTTGGCCATTCGACGTCCCAGCCACGATCCACTTTCCGTCCCTTGAGACTGCAAGGTCTTCAACAAAACTTCCAGTGTTCATTGGCTTGCCCACTTCCTTGCCATCCGCAACTCTCCATCGTCGGATCTTTCCGTTTCTTCCTGCGCTCACGACATGCTTCCCGTCAGGGAGAAATTTGATCGACCATATGTCTTCTTCAACATTGATCTCAATCGTGGTCTTGTGTTCATTGTTCTTGCTCGCCAATGCATCCACCAGCTGTCCGCGTGGGCTGTCCCCCTGGCCCGGCCCTTTTTCTCTTGTCAGTTACCCAGTGCACCAATGACCTTGCCCATGTATGTACTACTGACCTTCAACCCTCTTCCTCTTCGTCGGGCGCACCTCGGAAGACATACTTGGTAGGCTAGGAAGTTTGAGCGCGGCGCGGTGTACAAAGAATTGAAAATTCTCCTTTCGGTGATGGCGCGTTCGAGTCACCTGACAATGCACGTGTTCACTCCGAGTCTCCGACGTACTATTTACTTCTTTCATCCGAGAAGTACCCTCAGATAATTTATTATCATTATCTCAAACAAATTCAAACTCATCGACAACCCGCTCAACCAACCCATCTTCCCCCATCACGAGCGGCACCCCGCAGCTATCCCCGTCGTCTTTACCACCCAGTCCCGGTAATGCCCGAACGTGCCTTGCCGGAGGACGCGCACGACTGGGGAGCTACCTGCCATATGCGCGTGGAGGTCTCGACAGACGCTGGTCGGCGAGGGACCAGATTAATGGAGGGATCGTCGGTCAGCCTCCGGAATACAAACGGGGACAAGAGAATGACGAGTAAGGGAGAGATGGAAGGACTTACCAAGTTTTCCCTGCAGCTCAATGAAGAAACAAGCACCGGGGTATGCTCCCGCGATGATCCGGGGCGGCGCACAGCTCAGAAGCGACTACAAACGACTCAGTGGTAGAGTGCAACGCGTCCATGAGCTCAGTCACGCTTGCTCCCCGGTCACGATCTCGTTGGCGAGACGGATGTAAACCTATCAAGAACAAAATGCAAGTTCGTTAGCGTTCTCGATCGGCAACTGTTGATATTATTGCTCACCCTCGTCGTCGAGAACCTAGGGTGAGCAAAAGGTTTAAGGGATTGTTGAGTAGAAATTAGTATGAACGAACCTCGACGTAACGTATGACTTGCTGGCCATCGCGTGGGTCGAAGCCGACGATGACGTTCCCGAGACGCCTCCACAGTCCATCTCTCGTTGTCAACACGACCTCCTACCTCTTACCAACCTCGATGTTCCACTTTGAAAGACAAATTTATTCAGACGTGAATCTGCTGACCATAATGGTAAGTTCGACTTTGGGTTCCTGGAAGGAGCAACGGAAACAAGCACTAGTAGCGTATCAATCGATGGAACCACCGGGACAGTGTCTTTTCTCACCTAACCTGAACAAACCATAAGTTAAGCATCTTCGAACAAGAAATGCAGTCGATTCAAATGTCTGAATTATAATATAGGCTAAGTACAGCAAAGGAATAGGCAAGTCCAGGGTGGAAGCCAATTATTTTTCCTCTTCAGATTTGCAATCAATTTACCTTTTTGAAGGGTTATCTTTGTGCTGCGACGTCATGGTCATCAGTCCATGATTGTGTCAGCATGGCTCACAAGCCAGTTGAAACAACGTTGTTGGAAACCTGGAGAGCTCCTCAGATTGCGTTGTGTCACCAATGCAATTACTCACCAAGTTCCCATTTATCGTCGAGGGCATTGGTCTCCTCTGAACTTGAAAGCTCGTTCTTCATCTTTTGGAAGCATTTGACCGCTTGTGTAACTTGATCATCTTCTTCAAGAACGTCACAGAGTGCCCGATAAAGGTGAAACTTTGAAAACATGAACTGAATGGCATGAGGACTGTCAAGACATTCTGAAGAGAAAAGCTTCTTTGTCCGCTACCACGTGGCACCCCTACTAGGACCCCGAAAAATTTTCGGAAGGTAAGTGCACAACCCCGGTCAAAAGAGCTAAACATCTCTCTCTATATCCTACGGACGGCTCCATGTCGTCCAAACCCCGTGCTAGCGATAGAGTGGGAGGAATTCCACCTAAACCCCTCCCCACCGCAACCAAGCGCACCCGATCAAACGCCCTAACTACAGTGT